>MQRK01227660.1:19254-43788 GCA_001938485.1 Girardia tigrina
TATAGACTTAAATTAAACTTGAAACACCTTATTTCATCAAAAAATAATTAATAAATTTGTGTACATATCATTTTCTTTAAATTGCCAAAAATAGTGCAGCTGAGTATATATATATATTCATTTACCAATCACCAATAATTCTTTCAATGCGTTAGTTGAAGTTAATAATTAATAGTTTCTATATCTATCGTCCTTGTTAAATATGTTTATACAATAAGTATAAAAAGAATTCAAGGAATATTATGATCGGAGTATAAGTGCTCACAAACACAAATTAAACGAACAGTTAACTGATGGCATCCCCCCAAAAGTGGTGATTGGAGGTACTTGCAAGGATTAGCGAATAGCCTGTTCTTATTCTCTTATTCGTTCCTAATTTCTTATTCGCTCCTTGAAGCCATGATCACAGTTTAGAGTTCATCTGAAAGTAAAGTGACGGCGGAATTCCGATCGGTTCAGAAATACTACAAGTTGTTTTTCCTTCCGGGAGCTTTTTTCCAGGTCTCCATCTCCTCCATTGATTCCATTCTCAGTAACTGCAGCCCTAGCTGTAGTGTCCATTTTTATATATTTTTTTATTTATAACGAATTGTGGAATCGAGTTAAAATTTTACTTTTATATCCCATTTAATTGCAATAATTTTTAATTTAATTAAAAATTAATTAATTTTATAATTATTTTTTTTCATATCAAACATAAATTTAATAAACTAATACAACAATAGAACAAGAAAAATGTGGTCATTAACACGATACAGCACGGATGGTTACGGTTTTTTATTCATTTCTAATAGAAGATTCGCTTTATGTATAATCTTCTCCAGACATGTTTCCTTTTCTTTGTACTCCTATTTTTTGGGACTCGACTAATGACTGTTTCGATTTTTCGAGTTCTTGATTGATTGTTTCGTATTTTGTCTGCAAATTTGTCAGTTTTTCATTCAGGATAATGGCGTTATCAATTTTCAATAATATTTCATCTTTTTTCTCTTTGATAGTTTCTTCATGTTCTTTTATTTTCTCGTCATATTCAGAAATATTTGTCAGCTGCCCTTCTACAGTTTTTTGAATTTCCAAAAAATTGTTTGTGAACATTAAAATGTTTTCATCTTTCCGGCGAATACATTTATTTTGTTCTTGTATGAGACATTCTAGGTGGTTCTGACTCCCTAAACATTGTCATTTTGGCTTTCAAAACTTTTATTACTTCAGATTCCGAGAATTCCTTTTCAGGATCAGCAATCCTTTTGTCAATTATTTCTATTACGCGGGCTTGCAATTGGTACGGTTGCTCATCACCCATCGTGGAATACAACTTTTCCAATTACGTTTATTATCCCCATTAACAATTCCCATAAGTCGAGATTGTAATCAGTAAAATGACAGGACACGGTTGTGAAGACTTCAGATCTCTCGACAAGAGAAATGGTCTGACAGAAACATCTATAGAGGCTTTTCACGAACGACGTCTGTGTCAACAGTGAGTTGAAATTGAAAATGTCGGACGTTTGAAACTCCGGTACTTTGCCGATAAATGAATGGGTAAATAGACCAGAGAGACCACTAGTGCATCTCGCATATAGATGAGTGCCTGGGTCAGGCAATTTAAACCTCCTTCGTGGATGCCAGGAATAGCACCTAATTGAGAATCGATCTCGGACATGAGACCTTGAACGATAGATTCACAAAATTCTGGCAACTTAAAATCATTATCGATTGAGATAAGGTAACAGGAGAACCCATCACATTTGGTGAAGGCGAAGAGCGTATGAAGAGTCTAGGGCGCGCCTCATTTGTCTCAGGCGAGCTTGGTCATTGAAAAATCGATTAATAAAATCAAAATTATTGGGCGCAGTGGATACTGTTAATGACACTCTGTACCAGTTCCAGATTGGCTTTAACAGATGTCGAAATGATGTTGCAATATTCACGAATGAAACTCAGGAATTTTAGTAGGTTGAGAAAACAACTGTAAAAATCGCCAGTCGAGAATTCCACATCGATCAGAAGTTTCATTCACAGTCAAATCATTAATAAATTTAAAAAAATTATGAATTTGATGTGAGATAGTTCTCTATAAAGTTTGCCCAATCAATCAAATTCCTTTGTTTCACCATGCAAAATAGTATTAAAATCTTAATGGGCAAATGGAAATCTGCCAGTTAGTTTACAAATTGATTCATATTTATTTTTTGATCATGCTCTACGGATTTTATCGATAATAGTGGATTACCCAAGATGAGTCAAAAGTAACGCCGTATAAACACAGTATTGTTTCGAGGAAAGACTTATGGTGATTCCTCCAGACTCGTTGCGACTCGTGGTGAGAGTCTCATAAATTAGTGCGATTATATGATCTATATTTTTATCCAAGTATTCTTTAAAAGTGTCGGCATTAAAACAGACATGTATACACGATACAGTGCAGAGGACGCTCGAGCGTGAAAATTTATTTGAATCGGCAACATTCTTCAATAACAGTTTACCTTTTTGGTATCACGAGAGAATTCTGGAAACAAAACAGATTGATAATGCCGATATGTAACGCTAAGTGTCACGACAAGTGTCTCACTCTAGTAGCTTTCAGTCCTACCAGTATATTAACAATCAGACAGATTTTCTGGAATTCATTCTTCGTTTACGGGAGATTATTTCCACGGCAAAATTCTTCATATTGGTCGAAATATTCTTTAAGTAAATACAGTTCCAGGGGTCTTAGAATCTTATTCTGATCGTCGGGTCGGTTTTCTCAGAGAAATAATTTGACAGAACCCCGACGAGATCGACCTGATTGATTCAGTAGCGCGCCAACTCGTCGCATTCAAAGAATTTCAATAAAGTATCTAAAATCGATATTTTACGACGATTGTCCTGTGCCTCATCTTTGAATAGATCAATAAGATTCTTGAAAGTCTCCCCGCCATGGTTTCAAGAGTCGGATTATCTTTTAGTTTTTCTAATGCTTGTGTTGGATTCGAAACATTTGAATTAATAAATTTTTTTAATTATTGTTTTTCAAAAATTCAATTATTATCATTATTTATAAAATCAAATCAAATAAAAAACAATTTCTCAAAATATCAAATGAAAAATTAAATTTTATAAAAAAGAACAGATATTATCACGTTTTGTGATTTCGCTGTGTTTTTGACTGGAATTTTCTATTGGTTTAAGTGTGCATAACCTTGGTTTCAAAATAAAGAATTTGAATTGTAATTATTTTCGTTTTGTCTGTTGAATTAAATTGATTTAACGAGAAATTCCTCATTGAATGGATGATGGCAATGTGATGATTTGTCTCGACGTGGTCAGTGACCATTGGCAACGAGTTTTGTATTTTGTCGATCACACGGATGATCAATACGGGTTGGAGACGATTTTCAAACACATCGCCGTGGTGATTTCGATGATCATCAAGGAGTGCGTTGAGGAGGAGAATGTTTCGCTTGAAGACATTTTTGATTATTGCCATGAAAATGCGATTTTTCGAACGATATTCACTCACTTCGTCAATGAGAATTCTTTGGGACAGAATAGAGTTCGGGATCATCAACAAGCTCAAGATCTACGATAATCACATAAATTTTCTGCCGTACAAGCACTTGATGAAAAAGAAATTTATGTTGGCGATTCTCCACTTACTCGAGGAATGTTCTCTCAGGTCAAGTGTCAAGATCGAGAATCTGTCGGTGCGGTTACTCAATTGTTTTGTTTGTTTTCATTGATTGTTTTCATTACGCGTGAGCCGCGTCTCTTTGATTACGTTAAATATATGTCGGAACAAGAGTTCGGCGAACCGTTTTACGTCATTGGCCTTATTATCCAATTAATTTACCGAAATAAAGATATCGATGACGATTCAGATTTGGTTGATTACATTTACTACAGATCGGATTTCTCTGCGATAATTTTAATTAACGGTTCAATAAAGAAAAACAAACTGAACACAATATGGGCCTAGCAAATTCGAGCCAAGCCACTGCGCAATCCTGTTGCCTCCGTTCGATTATCGGAGCGTCCTGAGAGTCGGGCGGATCAGCTTCTTTCTATTGATCGATATTCGATCCTAGCAAGTCTTGGTTAATGAAAATTCGGTAGTCATTCCAATGTATTTATATATATATATATATATATATATATATATATATATTATTTATACTAAATTGTGGAATCGAGTAAAAAGTTTAAATAAAATAGTAACAAGTGATAAATTGTTTTTATAATGACAAATCTAAATTATTTCGTATCGATAAAATATCTCAAATCGTATGAAGTTCTCGATAAATTACAATATACAAATAGTTTGTTTATAAAAATCGAGAACATGAATAACAAATTCATAAATCAGACTTGAGCTCATAAAAATTGAAAATAATAAATCAAAAACTAGACAGTCAAGGTCAGATCAGACAATAACAAATTCTCGGTTCGGCACAAAACTTTCTCTTGACTCGGTCATTAGAATCTTGCATACATTCACATACTTCAAAAACCGAAAATTTGTAAAAAAAGCGATTCGATGTGTCATCGAACGGCAAATAATAATAACTCGAACAAAGATGTCTCTGCCGTTTGAACTTGGTCTATGGGCACACCGATAATTTATTTTTGCACTATTTTTTACACACCACCGTTTCATCGTTTTAATGTGTTACATTTTCAGAGCTTATCCGTCAAATAAAAATGGGAAAACGAGAGACAATATTTTTGCGGTTTGTTCTGGAATTTTTGTACTTTCGAATCATCTGTATACGTCTTCGTCTTTGAAGATGTAAATAATCGTCAATATTTTCATCGCCCGATAGCTTGTTTATATTTTCAAATCAAAACGCAATACTACAAATAATAAACAGTTTATTCACAAGTAAAATACTCTAATTTGAATATCGTCGCTCGACTTCGATCCACCGATTTAAACAAATGCTTATTAAAATAAAGTGATTACCAACTAATTAAACATTTATTACACTCAGGACCAATATTTAAAAAATGCTATTGTATTTCGAAGATTTTAGGAACAAAGAGAGTAGAAAAATCTGTTTTATAATTTTAATATATTATGGATTATTTATATTTATGGATTACGAAAATCAATATTCATTTTGAAAAGGATAAAAATTAAATTTAAAGATTATGAAAAAAAGATAAAGATTATAAAAAACATTTCTTGAAAAAAATTATCGTCTGAATAATAAAGAAGGATAAATAGCTGAAAATAACTTCAATCATTCTATTATTTCGGTCAAGGATTATTCTACTTTCATTGCCATGAATAATTCTGCTTTCTAACACCAACCCCAAAACATAAAATTATTTATTGGTTCCAATATCGGTCTAATTAATCGAAATTAACCAACTCCACTCCTTTTTTTATCAAAAATTTTTTTACAAAACAATAGATGTTATTCGTATAGTTTTGTTGAAATATATCCGTAAACTCTTATTAATGCTACCCGACTGACATAGAAGTTGGTCTAAACGCTTATTAATGTGACCCGTACTTAAAGGATTAAAACATGAATTCTGATTCTTGTAAAATAGTCTAATTTAAAGGAAAATTCGAAAATTAATCCTTAAATTTCTTTCTTTATTTAATTTAATAGATATAAGAAAATTATTATATAATTAAATAAAACTTTTTAAACTATAAAAATCGATATCCGAAATCTGAGTTTTGGTGATATCTTTTAATTACGACCAAGAAATTGGGTGGAAACTTAAACTGTTTCAAAATTGATTTATACCAAAAAAACAACAATTTTAAGATAAATGTAAAACGTGATCGAGGCAAGCGCGGGTGCAGCCTCGCAGTGCTAATGGGAGGAATTTGGACTTGGTTGGACTGGTATATGGAGCATTTTATCTATTTTTAGCGGAGACGCACCTCCAGAACACAGCATAGTGTCGAGATCATTTGCGTAGGCTTCTAGAGCGTCTACACCGTCGATCAGATTCCCATTTCACAACATTCGCATTTCTGTTCCACACATGTTTCTCATCTGGATAATTCATTGAATGTTTTGATCGAATGTTTCTCTTGACTCGGTCATTAGAATCTTGCATACACTCACATACTTCAAAAACCGAAAATTTGTAAAAAACGCGATTCGATGTGTCATCGAACGGCAAATGATAACTCGAACAAAGATGTCTTGGCCGTTTGAACTTGGTCTATGGGCACACCGATAATTTATTTTTACACTATATTTTTTACATACCACCGTTTCATCGTTTTAATGTGTTACATTTTCAGAGCTTATCCGTCAAATAAAAGTTGGAAAACGAGAGACAATATTTTTGCGGTTTGTTCTGGAATTATTTTTGCTCTTTCAAATCATCTGTATACGTCTTCTTCGCCTTTGCAGATCTAAATAATCGTCAATATAGGTTCAAATAATCATTAAAGATATAAAAAAACAGATAACATATAAAAAACAAAACATAAAAAAACAGATAGGTTCATAAAAAACGAACAGAGAATAATTGATAACTTTATTAACAAATATAGCATCAAAAACAGATAGGTTCATATAAAAAACAGATAGGTTCATAAAAAACGAACAGAGAATAATCGATAACTTTATTAACAAATATAGCATCAAAAACAAATAGTATCATAAAAAACAAATAGTATCATAAAAAAACAAATATCGTAAAAAACAAGTGATAGAGAATAATCGAATATAATGAGACAGGGCTGGGGTTTCTTTTGCACTCCTACTTAGTTCATTTAAACAAGACAAATTATTATTTTGTTATTAAAATATATATTAGTTTTTCATATAATATATTTTTTATATAATATAACACTGATTTTAGGATTTCTACATATTTCTATGCACTATATATTTTACATACCACCGTTTCATCGTTTTAATGTGTTACATTTTCAGAGCTTCTCCGTCAAATAAAAGTTGGAAAACGAGAGACAATATTTTTGCGGTTTGTTCTGGAATTATTTTTGCTCTTTCGAATCATCTGTATACGTCTTCTTCGCCTTTGCAGATCTAAATAATCGTCAATATAGGTTCAAATAATCATTAAAGATATAAAAAACAGATAACATATAAAAAACAAAACATAAAAAAACAGATAGGTTCATAAAAAACGAACAGAGAATAATCGATAACTTTATTAACAAATATAGCATCAAAAACAAATTATTTATAATATACACGAATATAATTAATATTTTTTATATAATATAACACTGATTTTAGGATTTCTACATAGATTTTAGTGAAAATTTTTATGAAATTATCAACAAAATACTATTTTATTTGATAAATGATGACTTTTATCATTTATTCATTAATAATTTTGCTACAAAATTAAATATTAAATAAAATAAAATTAAAATACATATAATTTTAAGTCATTTTTAAACCTCTTTTCCTCAGCCCGGGAAGGTTTTTTTGGAAGATATTCCGTAATCATAACGTAAGTGTCATATATTTTTCAAAAATGATAAAATGAATTGGGGGTGCAAAAGAAACCCCAGCCTATCACGTGAAATATATTCATGAAATCCTTTATTATTGAATTCAACTTTCACTTTCAACTTATTTGCAAACTTAGAGCGTTTAAACAAACTTATCATTTTTATTTTTCAGCACATATAAAAAAACAAATAATAATTCCAATTTACAACGCAATAATTTTCAATAAATAAAATCAATTTCTTTTAATTTACTTTTAATTTTTTTACATAATAAGATAATTTCCTTTTTATAATTAACATTATCCCTGTACAGACAAAAAAACACAAGAAACAAAAGATCTCAAATTAAGATAAATTCAAATTTTTTAAAGTTAATTTTGTAAATTCTTTTGTAGAAACAAAATACATTCACGAAATGTCAAAATACACGCAAAACGAACTTAATTGAAAACAGTTTTTAAAGCATGTATTATTTTCCTATAAAGATAAATTTCTGCATTTCTCTGAATAATTTCCCCAGAAAGTTAAAAAACGAAAACATAAATAATCACACACAAAAGTAAAAAGTTATTCTCATTAATAAAAATTAACGATTTTGTTTATAAATTATAAATGTGAAAGGGTGTCTATATGGGTCACGTTATTTTCGGTTGATTAAATTTCTTAAATTATGCAATGATTATTAAAATTTAAAATTAATTTAACATTATTTTATTACAATGGAAGACATTGTACCGGTTAGTGATATTAACTTACCTTGTTCGGAATTCGAATTTCGATTTTTATTTGTATGTATTATTGTTATTATTATCATCAATAATTATCCTTATTTATAATTCAGATTTCTTCATTTCTCTCTCATTTTGAAAACCTTTCAATATTCGAATGAAAATCTCTGACAATTTTATATCCCATGATTTCCTTGCTGTTTGATATATTTTCGAATATATGTTGTAAAAATAAAGAATTCGTTCCTCAAGGACATGAATCCGTTATTTTTTTTAACTATTGTAAAATAAGGAACTAATCAGGTTAACCAAATTAAGTTTGGTTAACCTGTTTAGAAGGGTTTCGATAAACAATAAAATTAACAAATAAATAAAAATACGAATCTCGTTTTAACAATAAACACTTTAATTTGTCTTACAGTTACTCACAGGGTTGAAAATAGTCGGATAGTTGTAATAAGAACCTGAGTAAATTTTGAATATCTTTTATAATAGAGTTATATAGAATTGATCTTGATTCGTTAAGTGTTAGTCAAATATCAACTGAAGCGTCGTGGATTGTCATAAAATAAAATATAACAAAATTCGTCAAAAATCAGCCAATTACATTATGGGTATTTTTTGTAAATGAACTCTCTAAATTTTTGTGTCGAGAGGCAGCGGTGAGCCAAAAATAAATGTCTAAAAATAACAACCAAAAATTGAATAAATAATTGAATCAATAATTATTAATTGGGAACGGATGTTATACCTCCCCTCACTTTTTTGAAAAAAAATTAAAATCCTTACACTTTCTGGAACATTTTCTCTTTTGGAATGGCCATCGTATCTGCAACTGTTCCTGGAATAAATGACATTAAATATTTCAATAAAATAATTTGAATTATTACATTTTTATTTAATATTATTAAAACCTGGAATTAAACCTGGAATTAAACCTGGAATATGCTCTCCCTTTGTCCGAGCATATAATGGTGCCAATCCCCACATGTTTTTTAATAATTGGCAGCAGGGTATCTGGATTTCTGCAATTATCCGGGCAAATTTCCATTCGAAAATCTCCTCCGCGTAATGGTACATTTCCCGGGATAATTTCTACCATTCCGATGATCCACGAACCTTCTACCAATAGCCCTCGATTGTATTTCCTCTTGCCGATTTTTGTTTCGTCGATTTCGACGACTACACCTTCACCACCGAGTTTTCTTACTGATTGATGTTTTTCACGCCATGCGGTGGTGACTTCACGGCAATAGGATAACCAATCCGTGATTGTATGGTTCGAGTTATGGGTATTTCCAAATAACGTTTCTGTCATTATTTCCTGGTAAGTGGTCTTCCCAATCGCAAATAGATGGGTAATGACCATTATTTTCGTTAAATCAATATGTGCATCGAAGAACTATGAGTTCTTCGATGTAGAAATATGTTTGTCGTGCTCCCCTCTCCCTCTCTTTCCGCACCTGTATTCGATTGCGTTTCTATTCTTTCTTATTCGAAGGATCATTAGACAAACACAACTAGAAATAATAGAAATACACGTCCTTATGCAAAGTAGTCAATAGTTAATAAATTAATAAACAGTTAACTTATTGAGGTGCATCTATTGAATACTGACACATTATTATCGTCAGATATTGGAATGCTTGATAGAAATAACCACGCTGAAATCCAATAATTTTTGAAAAATAAATTAAATGGAGTTTGCAATGTTTAATGACCATTATAAAGTATTAAATTCTTTTTAATCGATTCATGATATTACTTCGAATCATCAAATGAATGAATATTATCTCGTGAAAAAATTATGATACAACAAATAATTTGAAAGATTGTTTTGTTTAAAAATAGTGAAAAAAATTTTTTCAATCAACTTTTCACAAATCGTGTCCCGTAAACTTTCTATTTTAAATCAATTTTCAATTTCCGCATGCCGTAAATAAAAAGATGAACCGATTGTTATTGAACTAAAATAATAACACTCGTTATCAAATGAATATTGTTTGCATGAAAACATCAATAAGCAAAACATGAATAATGATTTAACAGTTATTAAATTACGCACCGAGAATAAGTTCATTTAAACACTCACCACATAATTACAATTCAAAAAAATGAGCAAATTAGCGCTAAAAATTTTTTTCAACATTAATTTTCAGAAAATAATAATAATATACACGATTTGTACGCTCTCCGCTATCTTGCTCCAGCGGTAGGCAGCACTAAAAAATAAATAACTATTAAAAATAATGAAGTTTTGTTGACCCGTCATTATTACCGACTTAATAATATTTGGGTTTACTCCAGCCGTAATATATTGCGTGAAAGACGTGTATTGTTAGTAGTAGATTTAGTAATTAAATGTTAATCTAATTTATCGATTACATACATGCAATATAAACAGTGTAATATAAATGTATAACTATTCCAATACTATATTTTTTAAAGTAAAAACTGACTCGCTAGTTTATTTACTATTTAAATTGCTTTCTTCGTGTTTTCATTGAAGCAAAATGATTTATTGTTGATTCGAAGTCAATCTTTTCTGCCAGTTCACGTTCTATTGAGATTAGTGCCAATCCAGAAAGTCGTTCATTTGTCATTGTTGACCGCAAGTAACTCTTGATTATTTGAAATCTACTGAAACTTCTTTCAGCAGTTGCAGATGTAATAGGAATGGTCACGTATATTTTATAGAGAATTGCCAAATTGGGGAGTCCTGGAGCCATCTGTTTTTCAACTAAGGCAGCACCTCTTACAGTTGTAATTCAAAAGATAGTGATGGAGTTTAGTTAGTTAGTTCTTCTGCATCACAGACCTTGTGTCAGTGTTAAGGATGAAACTTAATCATAATGCAGCTAATTCTTGTACACAAAACTACATGTGTATAAAAGTCATCTTGGGGCGCCATTTAAAATCCAACAGGGACGTGGGGGGCTGTCTGCCCCTACCAGTCCTATAGCTAAATCCGCCACTGACTACGGCGCAACATTTAAAAATATATTACTGACTAATCTGGGACAATGAATACAATATGGGACAAATGTCAAAGCGGGACAGTGTACTAAAATCCGGGACTGTTCCGCATAATCCTGGACGTCTGATCATCCTATATGTGTAGTTGTTGCCTATTTACGTTGGTTGAATATATCTAGGTAGTGGGTATAATATAACTTTTGTGTGGCTTTAGTGAGGGGTTTTCCCGTTATTCTCAATCGAATTCAGCAATATCGATTATCGGATTTCCACCGGTATCGATAAAAACTCACATTAAAATAAATCATCATTTTGTTCGATATCTCGTTCGGAACTTTTGAAATGCACATAACCTTTTCGATCACATATATTTTTCTGTATTGTTTTTGAGCTTATCAACTTAACTGTGAAAGTTACTTTTATTTTGACTCTTTGAAGTTGTCGAAAACATTCATCCGAAATTATTAAACACTCGAAACATTTGAATTTGAAAAAAGAAAACACTGACTTTACATTACTTACTACCAGACAATAGTTTTGTCAAAATCACATTTATTAAAACAAGTCACTATAATTTTATATTAAAAAGTTTTTTTTATCACGAATAAAAATCTCTCAATCTTCAAATTCTTTTTTTTGAGTATGTAATAATTTCGGTCGAACGTTTTCGACTTCTGCAAAACGTCAATATTATATTCGTGTTGGTTGTTCTCAGTCGACAAAGTCGGTTTGATTGAGTTAGTCAGTTTCTCGATTGTAAAAGAATTAAGATATTTTTTGACGTATTGTTTTTTGATCTTTCCAAACTTCATTATAGAGTTGATAAAAATTCATTTAAATATCATAAGACAATTCAATGTGTATAAAACTATATTTGTAGATTCGAATTTCTAAAACTTTTAAAATTGAAATAACTCCAAAACTAAATGTCTACTAATTTAAACAAAGGTAATTTTAATTAAAATTTAATTATACAATAAAAATATAATAATAAGTAATTACAAAATTAATAAAAGTCTATAAGATAAGCGCGACACATGAAAAATGAGAATTTTCAATCAAAAACACCCAAAATTCAAAAAGGCTCATAAATCATAAAGAAAAAATTGTAAATTGTGATTTAAATTACAGCAATTTTTTTCTCCCTCATTCACTGGCCAATCAAAATGTAGTCCATTTAAAAAACATAAATTTTCACTCCACAACTTGGCAAGAGAAATTATCTACACACACGAGCGGTTGCAGCAATTGTACAAATAATCAATATACGAGTCTTGTGAATCGAATTGTAATGATATTTTTTTTATTTTACTTTATTTATTTAATCTCTGTATTTTTTTTTAATTTTCATTTACAGGGTTTCCCACCCTAATTTGACATCGTTTCATTAATTTTTGACATTGTGTCAATAATTTTTGACATTGGTTCACTAATTTTTGACATTGTTTCACTAATT
The DNA here is from genome assembly GCA_001938485.1 of Girardia tigrina. Classification (NCBI taxonomy): domain Eukaryota; kingdom Metazoa; phylum Platyhelminthes; order Tricladida; family Dugesiidae; genus Girardia; species Girardia tigrina. Next base: position 31,856 of record MQRK01227660.1, read on the forward strand.
TTTGACAAAATGTTATAAGGTTATTAAAATATTAAAAAATGAATAATAGTCGCAAATTTTATTTAAAACAAAATTTCTTCTTCATTAAGACATCTTGGAATGTATGTCCACATATGCCTAAAAAAACCAACACAGTCATCAGAAGTTACCAGTTTGTGAATCATTGCTTATCGCTGTCATTAGGTCGGTTTCATTACTTGGGTTGGTTCTTTTTGTTATTTCCTTCCATTTGCTGAACATATTTTCTATTGGATTTAGGAAAGGCGAATAAAGAGGGAGGTATAAAATCCTATAATTAAAACTATCGAGCAGAGCCTTAACTTCATTCATATGGTGAAAGCGCACATTGTCCATGATCAAAACAATATTTTTCAGCCTTTTCTCATGTATTTTGTCTTTAAGTTCCTTTAAAAACTCGATAAATATTTCCCCATTGAATGCGCGCGTGCTTGTTTTATAAAATAGTATTCCGTTTCTGTTCATTGCGCAGCAAATTGAAATATTTCGAGACATAATCCATTAAAAATAATATTAAATTATAGTAAAATTAGAAAACAACTTAGAAATGTCAAAAATTAATTAATCAATGTCAAAAATTAATGAAACGATGTCAAATTGGGGTGGGAAACCCTGTAACTTATTTAATTATATATAAGCACAAGTAAAACGAATAAAACATTCAGATATTTTCATTCATATATTCATTTATACCTCGAGATGAGAGAGTGCATTGTGGAAGATGATTCCAAACTTTATAAATAAAAATAATGGAAACATAATATAATAATGATAACTATTTGAATTCCGAACATCAATAATTTTCAAAATAAATTAACTAAAGATTCAATCACTATTTAACATAAAAATACCATCAATCATCTGTTGATGAAATAGAAGAATCCTTTTTCAGAATGACCTGGATAAACTACTGCCACAGAATTTAAAATATTAAATGACAAAAACCCTGTCGCTTTAAAAGCTTATCGTGTCCCCCATTAGGGACGAGTAAAATGAAAGATGAACTTGATCTTCTAATGAAAGATATTATCGAAGCTTCTGCAAGCCCTTGGATTAACCCAACCTTATTTGCACCAAAGAAATATGGCAAGTTATGCTTATTTAAAGATTATAGAAAATCTAATTAAAAAACCATATTTGATTGTACCCAATGCCAAATATCGATTCTATTATTGATCAAATAAGTAATAATAAATTTATCAGTATTTTAAATTTAGCGAAAGGATATTATCAAATACCAATACGTCAAAAATTTTAGAAAAAAGTACTTTTATAACTCCTATTGATTTATTTCAATTCAAAGGAATGAGCTTTGGTTTAAAAATGCACAAGCATGTTATCAGAGGATGATTGATAATCCTCTGAAACATATTACAAATACTTCATTGATGATATAATGGTTTATACGTCAGATATTGAAACACATTTCAAAATATTAGAAGTTTTCAAGAAATTATTAGAAGTGAGTCAGAAATTATCAACGTTAAACCGGGAAAAATGTAAATTTATAATAAATAAAAAAGAATTTTTACGTAGAATAGTTGGAAATGGAGAAGTCTCTACAGCGTCTGACAAAGTTACACCTATTAGTAAATCTGAAAGACAAAAAAATAGACCAATAAGACAATGTTTCGGATTAATAAATTATTACAGAAGTCATATTCAGAATATTTCTCACACCCAGTGTCCCATTAACTGGTCTGCTTCAAAATGACTGTCTTGATAAATTAGTTAGGTCAAAACAATGGGAATCAAGTTTTCAAAATTTGAAGAAAATAATTACATTTCTGGTACTGCAAAATGCCGATCATGAGAAACCATTCTACATACAAACAGATGCGACTGATAACGCAATAAGAACAGATTTAACTCAAATTCACGATGGGAAAGAACATCCAATATCGTTCAGATCAAAGAAATTGTCAGACACACAAAAATGATTCACTATTAAAAAGGAACTTAACGCTCTTGTGTACGCAATCGAACAATTTAAGTACTCCATTTATGGTCAGGATTTTTTGTTCAAACAGATCACCAACCACTTACATAAATTGTTAGAATTTACAGAAGTTACAGAAAAAAAGTTTTGAATTCTTCTGAATTCAATTAATGATCATGAACCCAACAAATCGAATTAACAAAATTTATATTAAAAACTGAAATATTTTGTCAACACGATTCAATCAAAAAATGTCGCTTTCGCAAGCAACAATAATTTCAAAAAATCATTATTATTGATTTTCTTTTTATAACAATTATTCTACTAACTTTTGAGGAACTTTTCTTTTGTTTTCTTTTTGACCAGATTGATTATACGTAAAAAATATTGAATTATGATCAATAATATTTTTGATTGTAAATTCTAATTGTAAATTCAAATACAATTATATCTGAATATTAAATATATAATAATATATTTATATTATTGTCACAAATTCATCATAATATCGTCACATTTATTAAAATTGATATTTTTACAAAGCGAATTTATTATTTTTTAAAATTATAATAATTTTACAGATTTATGATTCCCCAAACTATAAAATTTTTAATATTACAAAGGATTTTAGAAGAGCTAATAAATTCGCTATAATTAAATCACAAATTTTTATCGAATAAAACAAAATTTGTTTTCAATCGAATACAAAATAACAACAAAAAATATCGTGACTCGCAGAAATTACAACCTTTGTCACCGAATTCACAAAATGATCTCAATAAAAAAACCTATAATAAATCGATTTCACTCCAAAACAAAAAACTTTGATTGAAAATCAAACAAACAACAGTTACAATTCTTCGATTGATAAACTGCAGCCAATCAAATTGACAAGAAACAAGTTTCACCAATTGACTTACGTGACTAAATTCAAAACAAACCGACTGTTTTGTTGTAGTGACTGTCGTAGTAAATGGTGATTGAATAGACCAAAATAATTCAAATTGAATTGAATTGAATTTGATTTTAATTTATTTACAACTCAATTTTATTTAATTCGTTTTTTCATATTTATTTTTTTTATTTAATTTAAATTATTTAATTGCATCAGTATGTTAAACAAATAAGTTAAATAAAATTAACTGCTATTGTTATTCAAAAAGAAACAGTTTGAATTATCTTAAGAAGATTCTGGATGAAGTGTTCGAATTTGAATTAGACATAAATAATAGCAACAATAGATACTAAAAAATAATTAATATTACAAACAGTCGTTTTAATTTCTATATATATTTCTATAGAGTATATAAATACTCAAACTATTTTTAATTATATAATCACTAATTTTAAAGAAACCTGCAACATTAAAATCCTTACTAGAAAAATAGCAAATATTCCATTTAAATAAGGTAGTTTGATTTGTAGGCAAGGAGCGCAATAATGAGGCTGCGGTGCTTTGGCGTTAGTTGGAAGTCTCTAGATCACAGGAGAATGATAGACTTTAAGTCATTGTTGTGGAGGGCGGTATTGGAAGCCCCGGTTTGTTCATTGGCTTTTTTAATTCATTATTTATTCCTATCAAGGATTTGATGAGGTGAGAACCTCTGTTCATTGGGATTTCCCGACGCATTACTCGAAAATTTATGTTTGAAAATTTTAAAGAATCTAACTTCATGTCGTCTTCGCAAATCGTCTTGGAAAGAAACATTTTTATCTAATTCATCATTCGGATAGACTTAATAAATATTAGACAACGATTTATTTCAAATTTTTATGATAATAATAAAGATTCTCCAAAGCAACTCGCTTAAGAAACGTGACACTGCAACTACCTTGATAGGCCTCAATACTCACACAATCAACACCCGCATCTCTCAACAAATCTTCCAAACATTGTTCATCAACAAATCAATCTGTTAATGATGTTAACGATATTGTCTCTTCTGACATTTTAGAAATTGAAGAGGCTACATAGCATTAGTTAGTCAAAAGGAAGTTATAATGAAAAATACCAAAACGCGAAAAAGAGCGGTAAAAGTGGAGAAAGACTTCTTTTATCAAGCAAACAGTACTTTGTTTGATATTTCGTCATGTATATATTTGATTTAAGATTCCCAGAAAATTCCAAATATTAAGCGACGTTTCTTAGCAGATCATCGTAATGAAAGGAAAATGACAATCGGGTCGATCGACACTTCTTTTTGTCGAAAATTGAAACGAATAAGAGATGCAAGAAAGAGGAGAAAATCAAAAACATAAAAGAAAACAAAAATAATATGTTTATTGAAGATTTATAGGAGCGTTCCTTTTTAGAATGCAATCAGAAAACGTACTAAAACGAATAACGATTACATTTGCCATGAAACTATCAATTTCGAAGACAATTGACGCTCAAATTCCTCTATCTTTAATGTAGGCCAAATGCAAATGCCTTTGCCAAAATTAACCATTGTTTGTGATAGAGCAGGAGTTTCAGATAGATCAACTGCTATCATTGCATTCTCTGCGCGCCACGCTTAGGGGATTGTATCTATAGATGTTCTAACTAAAGTTATTGACAGAAGAACGTCGGAAGTGCCCAACGAGCATCAGATTGCATCTACAGAAAAATTATTTATAAAACTTAAGTTTGTTAGAGGAAGAGAAATACTTCCTATCGAAGAACACTCATGGAAGAGTATGTTCTTCTCTTTGCAGAACCTGTTTCTGTTTAAATAGGACATGTAACTCCGGATTCTAGGGCCAGTATTGACATTTCAAAAAACATTGCCGATTTCGCTACACAGAAGGCGAATGCGTTTGCCGAACCACTTGCTGTTGGGTGTTGTTTTGTGAGTAATGAGCATATAATGGCAAAAAGGGAATCGATCGATTCCTTCAATTTAATCCCGATGAGAAAAAGAAAAGTCAAAATGATAAAGTGAAAATTATTTTCGATCATCCTCCAAATCTTTTCTATGCCGTTCATTACACTTCGAACTATTGATGAAAAAACAATTGATTAAAAAAATTTCTCTTTTCTTGAAATACTGATTATCATCAGTGTCTAGCAAATAGATTCTATATGATGTCTCATGACGAAATATTTCTTTTATGGCAAATGACAAATCTCTGTAAATCGTATATAAATGACATGGATAGAATTAGAAATAGTTTGTATAATATTAATTAACAATCATTTGTCTAATTTAAAAATATGGAATTGTCTTGAATTGATTTTTAAATTACAATTCTGATTCAAGTCAAAGATTTCCCAAGAGCAAATCATCGTTTCATTTGTTAACAAATTGTATTTTCGTGATCGTTTTTTGGTTCATAATGTTAATATTGATTCGTGAAAACTTTGAAAATATTTTTCCTTTTTGATAGAAAACAATTTTTATTTATTAAATATTGAAAAAAAATTATATTAAAAAAATAAAAGAATTGGTGAATTTTGTTCAAATTGAGTTTTGATAAAATCGATTTTTTATTCGACACAAATAACTTAATGAATTGTAAGTTTGTTTAAATGAATCAAATTTTGCTGTTGTGCCTGTATTGTTTGAATTAATTTATGTTGATATTTGGCGCAAGATGAATTGAATTTGGTTTTTGAATTTGAATTAAATAAATTTTGAGCGGCGAAATTTATTTTCAATAAATAAGTTGTTGATTTTCGTTGCGATTTATGCGTATTTTTCATGGACCGATTGGGATTTTAATTTTTTTGATAACGAAATCAACATGAACAGTGAACAAACGGGCAGATTTAGTATTAATAAATATAACTATGGTGGAAGAAGAAGCCGCTTTCAGTCAGAAAAAGATGATAATGATTATCCCAAAAGATATAATAATCGCGAAAACAATTTTACTAATAACAATAGAAATAAATCAAACGAATTCAGTGCTCATCGGAACAATCGATTCGATCGTAACCGCAACGATTACCGAAAAAAGCGTTATGATTCCAATGAAAAATGACCATCTTCGAATCGATATCGCGATGATTCCTACGATCGAAAGAAAAACCATGACGATGTCTAAATTAATAGTATTAATTTGTCTATACCCGCAACTCGAAATTCAGCACCTCCCCCAACGCCAGGGTGTCGCAATCAAGCAAGTCATGCGCCCACTCTTTTATCAGGTGTAATTGAACGAACATGAATACTGGAAAGAAGAATGATGTAGTTAGGCGTCTTGAAATCTGTTGTCTATAAACCACATTGGTTAGTATGCTTGTTGCACACTAACGAATTGTCTCTTAGTCATCTTTTCTTAAGAATTGATGGAAAGACATCTTGACCAGTAGAGTTTTCTGGAACAATAAGAAAATCTTTTGAAACCTGTGAAACTCTAGTCGTCGTAGATTATGACCCTTTTTCAGTGCCTCTGCCTAAAATTGATAAAACAGATCTCAGTACAGATCAGAACTATCTCCTTAATATTTCTTTGGTCGTATCCTCGGGAGAATGCCCTCTAAGCCTAGCAAACAAGAGTTCATAGAGACCCACTACGGCCAACAGAATTCTTCGGCTCTGCGTATCAATTGCCAAACCGACAAAAAAATTGAAACGACTAGCAGAGTATGTTGTAAAAGTTAATGCACTAGAATAATTATCAAACCACTGATGCATATATCAAATAATCTATTCCTAATATATCTTTAATTTTACGTAAAACATAATGTATATTTATAATATAATTATTTATTTATATTTATAATGTATATTATATTATCATAAAAATTTATATAGAAACAGAAATTATATAGAACCTTTTAGATAGTATTAAAAAAGAAGGCAAATAAAAAAATAAAATAAAAATAAATAAATAAAAAATTTGATGAAATTATTAAAATAGTGCATAAATTTTTAACAAGAATTATAAAAATATATTGATAAAATATTTGTGTTCTTAATGCTTACTTTTGATAACTTTTTCAGATGATGTATTTTATACAACTTCCGATAAACTCAATTTAAAAATATAAATACGTTAAAAATATTTATTTTAATATAAGTAAGAATTAATGATTAGATGTAAATTTATTTGTAATAAAAACTTATAAATCTTGAAACAACAAAATGATTAAATATTCTTAAAATGTCAAATATGTTTTCAAAATGTCAATGTCCTTCCTTACAAATTTTCCAAAATGATTGATTATGCTTCCTCCACAAATATTCAAAATTGTTTGTTCATTTATACAAATCGAACTATCACCACAATGTACATTAATTACCAATATAATAATAATAATAATAATAATAATAATATGCTGACATCCGGTGTATTCAAAATAATTTTCAATTATTGACTTAAATTTGAACATAAAAATAATTGTTAACCTTTAAAAATATCTTTGCTGATCTGATTTATCTTTTCATTCTTTTCTTTATAAATCATTAATCATTATTGTGTTGCTTCGGTCAAACGACCGAAGTAAAAATGATTTTTGGTGTTAAAACTAACTAATTAAATAATATTCTTGTACACAAATTAAAAATTGGTAATTCTTCAAAATAAATGTCCATTCGTTGCTTCTTATCCTCAAATTTGATTTTTATTTTTCTAAAATTCGAATAAAAAAATGAAATTGATCCGCACCGCTCGGACTCGGCCGCCCGAAGAACACACTGCAGTTTCAATCATTTCGCCGATTTAACCACTCTTCAAGACCACCATCCATCATCAAGATTCAACGCCTCAAACACCCCTTCCAATCGAATCTCCCCATACGTGCATCTGACTGATTATCGACCCGAGTCAAATTCGATTGACTCAAATTGAACTTCGTTAATAGATCAAAAATTTCTATTTTGAATCCTCGTTCGATTTGATCGGACGTGCCTTTATCTTCCCATCACTCCGTTTCAAATCGCTTATTTCCTCGTCGATTAATTTTTTTAAAAAGGCGGCAGATTATTATGATTATTCGTTTGTATTCCGCGGCTTTGATCGATATTTCCAAATTAATTTAATGGTTCCGAGTCCATTTTACTGGTCATCATAAACAGATCTCTAATGACGACGTCATTGGCGCTCTTCGGTAACCTGATTAGAAACTCATCACAAGTAAAATCCATTTGTTTTTTTATATTTACTGTTATTTATTATAAAAATAACCTAGATGGCAAATGACATATTGTCGAGACCACCTTCATAATAAATATCTAATATAAAAATTAATTATACAAGTTGATTTTTTCTTAATTATAAGTACTTACAGAGGAATAAAAAACGAATATTCAGTAAACAAGTAAAACCTTTATAGAAATGTTCTGATAATAAGAAATAGTTACTTTGTATATAACAATTTTTTTGGTAAATTTTGTGACTCTCAAATCTTGAATGATTTGATCAATATAATGTAGTTGACTGAGGCATATACTCTTGAATATTTTGATTAGATAAATAGGTTATTGGTAATTAATCCAATGTCAATTTTTTTGTAGCAATAGAAGAATAGTTATGTTGAAATTGAATTGGAATGGAGATGAATATAAGATGATCCGTTGATAAGGTAACTTTTAAATGTTTCTTTGAGTTTTGAGAAATACACGATGATTTGAATGATTTGTTACTTGAGAATTCAGTTACTCAAATTAGTAAGCCAAATATTTAATTTTATATTTTTATTGATTTTTTTAAAAGCTTTCAATATATATATATATATATATATATATATGTATATATATTAACATATTTAATTTTTATATAAACAAATATATGAGTGACTATATGTCACTACATTTACCACACTCAAAAAATGTGATCGACATCAAAAGTTCCAGTCACGTATAAAACTTTTATTTCTAGAATTTTGTACACAATCTCATACACATTTTTCACACGCTATAACACCAACATCAGAAGTTGGCTGGAATTGACGGTCTGAAGATTTATTGAGATGTGAAGAAGCAGAAAACAACATGGAAAATGTTACTGGCCAGGATATGGAACCACGTTCCGCTACCATAAATGTTGGCTACAAAGCGAAAGCAGCGCAGCTGCGGCACTCTGGTGTTTGTATCCTATTTCTGAGTTGTGAAGGTATAAATGGAAGAAAAATATTACCAAAAATATTATCATGTTTGATGAGCTGCATCTCTGTAAATCTGCTCTTTGAATCTCCGACCCAACATTTCGTCAAAATCATTAAGTGCGAAAATTTGGATTGAAAATATTTTTCAGTATACCTCGATCAATGGTGATGTTTACAGGAGTTCCGAAGATTACTTAGACGCAACTTTTCAGATTACCAAAACTTTAGTGAACTCCTGTTCCGTCAATCCACACTTACGATTTGCTTTTTTGATAAATATTTTGTTTGAATATTATCAATTAAACAGTGTTTTTGAAAATAAACTTTTCGTATGTTACACAAACATTCTATAAGAAACAATACAAATATTATTATTTTTTTCGAATTGGGAAAAAGGGATAAAAACCTTATTTTTAGTGATTTATTCACTGATAATTTTATTGAGAAAAAATTAAATAGTGAAATATTTGAATTACAAACGGCATAATTATATATAATTATATATATATATATATATATATATATATATATATATATATATTATGATAAAAATTCGAGAGAATTATTCAAAGATGTTTTTATCCAAGAAAAGTTTAATTTTAATGAAAAATAAGAATGACTGATTTTCAACAAAAAATTTCTACTATAAGTAAATATATCCCTCAATTTTTAAAAACAAAATATGGAGAATTAAATCTTCCAGGATAAAATTATTGTGTCCTATTAACAAGATTAGATATCCGATTAGATGAAAATAATATTCCTATAAATGATGAACATAATCCAGTAGATGAAGTCTATTTAGCTTGTTATAAACACGATATTGCATATAAATGCAAAGATTTGAGAGAGACATATTGTAGATATTAATCTAATTCATGACTTAAATAAAATTCAGAAATTAACAACTAAGAACAGATTGGAACGTTTTCTAATAAAAACAATAATGAAAGGAAAAATAGCTTTCGGTGGGAAAAGAGAGACAAAAAATACATTAAAAAATTAGAAGATAATTTTGAAAAAGTTTCCAAGAGAACAAAAATTGGCACAGTAGATTTTAGTATATTTAATCTAGACAATAATAGAAATTTTACAATACAATCAAAAAATCAGATCTTTTAGTTATCGCGTCAATTACTAGTTCTGCTTCAAGATTAAATGAAAGTGCTGATATTCGTTTCGATATCGCCCAATCTAATGAACCATTAGACCTTTGTAATGCAAAAATATATTATGAATTAAGTTTAACTTACAGTAATGAATCAAGTAAATTAACCTAAGAAACTATTTTTTTCCCTAAACTATTTAGTTCGATGAAATTAAAACTTGGATCTTATTTAGTAGAAACAGTAACTAATCCTGGTATAATTTCATATATGATATTATATTTACAAAAAATAAAAATGATTTAGAACGCGGGCAAGCAAATGGTTTCATACCTGATTTTGAGGAAATAGATAATAAATATAGAAATAGTGGCGAAATTAAAAGACAAGATCGATATAGTTTATCTAAACTAACAAGCACAAATAAAACAATAAATATTTCTGGTTCATTTAATTTAAAACATTTATTTGGTTTTTTACAAGATTATAAAAGAATAATCCACAATACATTTAGTTAGCCACTTTTAAATTTTGTTTCCAAATTTTCATTTTCGAATTGCAAAAAAACAGAACTCAATTCACCTTACAAAAATTTTATTATTTTCAAAAATTTTGTTTTTACAATTTGATTGAATTGATTAATTAAAACAAATGTAACTTTCTTTTTAAATTTTCACAATTATAATTCGATTCTTTTTTATACAATTAAATTAAATGTTTTTATCACAATCAATTTAAAATTTATTTTATTTTGAACAATTTCTTCCATTCTTCAATCAATTCGGTTCATGATTTCAGTCGAACAACATTTATTGAGTTTATATTTTCAAGAAAAATAGATGATGAGGATGTTATTTCTGGTTCTATTTATGCAACAGGAGAATTATGTAAATTATCATTAAATCGCATGGAAATTAATATAAATCAACTAACTTCTCAAGCCCGAAATGAAATGTTTTTATTAGAAAGAATAAAATCATATCATCTAATATGTTTTGATTATTTAGAGAGAATTACAGGAGAAAATAGTTTAAATGAAGGTAGTAGTCAAAGTATAAATTTATCAAATTTAAATTATTTACCAAGAGACACAGCGTTTACACGAAATATAAAACAAAAATTCGAAAATATAAAACAAAAATACGAAAAATATAAAACAAAAATTCGAAAAATATAAAACATAAATAATTAATAAAAATCAAAACAAAATATAATAAGCGTTGATTATTTAAACAGATTAAAAATATTTTTTTTAAAAAAGAGAATATTTCATGATTGTCTTGATTTCGAGGGATGAGCCTTAACTATGTATCGGTTAAATAACCTTAACCGATTTGGTTTAAAAGACCGCTCTGTTGTTGACAGGCTGGTTCGTCTCAAGGTATTTAAAAACGTTTGTTGAAATTCTAAATTTATTCTAAACTTTGCTTTTTATTTTTGCAAACTTATCGAATGTATACTAATAAGTTCTTTAAACAAACAGCAAGATTTTATAATATATTCGTCATTAGATAATCTAGGTGTATTAAGGATGTTTCCGTCATTTGCAATGATATATTCTTGATTTTTCAAAATAAAAACATTTCGTTTTTGTAAGACAAACTTTTTTTTATATTTTACTTTTTTCTAAAAGATAATGTATTATTTTTAAAAATTCTATTTAAATGTTATAATATAATAGTTTTAATTTTTTTATTATATAAAAACGCATATAGTATAAATTTTCGATCGTTTTTATATCGTATGCAATTTAGTCAGTATATATATATATATATATATATATATATATATATATATATTTCGAAAATATAATTTGATTAAAGCTTTTTTAATACAA
>MQRK01227661.1:17993-29079 GCA_001938485.1 Girardia tigrina
CTCGCGATAATATCCATGGGATGTGGGAGTCCAATGTCCAGGATGTCCATACGGATCTTTTCAATTTTGTGTTTCTTCCTAACTATGCGCGTGCATAGATTATGAAGGGCATGCAATTTTTTAATGTTCTTGTCCGCAGTTCTCCAGCTTTCACAGCCGTAGTAGACTACGGAGAATATGCATGAGTTGATAACTTTCTTCTTATTCCTCATACTCAGTTTGGAGCTCATCAGCACTGGTCTCAGATCCCGGATCTTCTGGGTTCCTTTCTTGATTCTTTCTTTCACTTCCGCGTCCACATTTCCCGCTGAAGAGATCGTGGATCCTAGGTAACAAAAGCTAGAGACCCACTCAATACCGGCGTCAAGCTGGTGCCCAGCAGTAAGGATCCGAGTATCTCCGTTTAGGTTCAAAACTTTGGTTTTACCGATGTTAATTTTGAGACCTAAATCTAAAAAGGATAAACACCTTTGTCTCACCTAAACACCTTTACCTTTATGTTTAGAAATAATTTCTTATGACGATGGTTAAACAAGAGGAATTAATAAAACTAATACATTTTAACTATTAATGGCTAAATGATTTTATTAAGAATAATAATAACTGTTGTATTTTATATCTGTGAGGGATATTGGAATGATGTATAAATGAATTTTATATGTTTCAAACTGATTTGTTTTTGAAGCATGACATCTCTCCCTAGACACATGAAGTCAATTATTGTTGAATTTAAAAATGTCTATTGATAATTGTATAATAAATTAATTGTAATTATTTTTTCAAAGTTTAGATTTATTTTTATTTTTCAATAAATGATTCGTCGTTATTCAAATAACAGAAATTAATTAAAATAATATCGGTTATAAATTAATAAATTTCCAGAGTGGTGTGGGATTTCAATCACGCAAATTTCGCTCATTGTCAACACCCTCAGTCAACGAAAGCGTCTTTTTTGGCTTCATTCCTCAATCTATAATTGATGAAGCGAAATCCGGGCGCAAACTCGAGGCGATTGAATCCATCAATAATCTTTTATTAGAGAACTTTTCATCAGAATCATCATCAGTTTTGGTGCCGCATTTATCATCTTTATTGGATTTTATCATCAATCAATTAATGAATGGTGATCATTACCTTGCATTGATCACCGGATTAAAGCTAGTAATCGATGTCATATGTCTGTTACCTCCAATCGATCTTGGTCCTCACCTGGAACCGTTATTGAAACTATTGCGACAATCGTTAGAAGGAAACGCAAGTTCAGATACATTAGTACTAAAAAGAGCAATGGCTCTTGCAATGGCCATTTTCAGACGATGCGACACCCGCCAGCTTATTGTTCGCCTTTGTGATTCGCAGCAGTTTCTTGCTGACCAGAAACAACCAGCGGTACGTCAAACGACAATCGATATTATCACAAGTGCCCTTCTGCATCGACCTAGCACTGACTTTGATCTGGACTTTGTATGTTCAAGGATTGCAGCGAGACTTATCGACAAGAAGTCAAAGGCAAGTGCTACTAACTGATTTTGATTTGATTTTATAATTATTTATTATTACTATTATTATAATATTAATTAATGTATTAATTAATGATTATTGTTTTCATTCATTACTTTTTTTCATTATTTTTTATTAGTAAAAATCATTGATTATACACAAGATGAGGTTAAAACAAAGTAAAGCTTAAAATATATTCAAAAAGAAAATATATGTAGTTGAAGTCTTTGAAAGTTTCTCACAAATATGAAGTTTTTTAAGTTAAAATGAATTATAAATGATTAAAAAGAAATAAATTAATTAAAAATAAATTACAAATAAATTAAAGAGTTAATGGTGATTTGCGAGTATAAATAATTCAGTTGAAGGTTGCCATAGAGTCTTTCAACAAACCGTGGAGTGCCACCATCCCTCAATTTTTAAAATAGTGGAAAATTTTAAAAAAGAACAGAATCAAATGGAAATAGAATATGAACGTTTTCAAGTCGAATTTTAACGACCAGAAGCTTCGAAAAACAAATATATAAGCCTAAACAAACGGATTAAAATATTACAAGAAAATTATAATCAAAATGATATTATAAATTATCTAAAACGATTGTCATATAATCTGGAAATATAATATAATGTGTTATTTTTTACTTTTTTCTTTTCATTTTATTACTCTTATATTTAACATTTTGTTGATTTTGTTATTGTTACAAATTTACAAGTCGTTAGGCGCTTTTTTTGGGGCGCTATTATTTATAATATAATTTATGATATAATTTACTTTGACATTAGTCTCGCGCAGAATAGCTACCTTTGATGTAACAGTTGATAAATCTATTTATTCAATTCCAATTTAATTATCTACTTGAAAGCTTGTCATTGGCTTCATCATTACATGGGTGCGTCATATTGTATCTCGTAATACTGCAAGAATCAATGATTTCCTTAACGCAAGCATTTAAATTAAAACTGCATCCAACAGTTTTGCATCCAAGCTTTATACATTTTTTATTTCGCTGTATGATTTTGAAACTTATGTCCTTTAACGCCGATGATTGCGAAAACATGTTAACCAACTCCTGCTCCTTATTGGAAACTCCAGTTCTAGTTCTATATTTTATAAAAAAAATTTTTCGATTCTATTTATTAAATAAACAATAAAAAATTCTATTTTTAAAAATTTTCCATATTTTAATTATTCAAAATATTTAATACATGCTTTTTGATAAATATTTTGTTTGAATATTAACGATTAAACAGTGTTTTTGAAAATAAACTTTTTTTGCGTATTATATATAATCTTACATTTTAATTGATATAAATCCCAAATGACTTGATATTTAATAAAATAAATTAAAAGTTCAATAGTTTATCCATTTTATAAAAATAACACTTTACTACTTTAAAAAAGTAAACTACTACTTTTTTTCACATGGATGACAAAAATAAAATTTGTTTTCTTTCAATGGTTATTTAAACATTTGCTATTGTTTTCAATAAAAATTGAATTTATTTTATTGAATTGTTAGGATTACAAAAACGATATTTTTATTGTCTTTCTATTTTTATTGCAAATTCTTTTTCGAAAATTGAATAGAATAAGTTTTAAAATATTGTTTTTGTCTCTCTTTAGTACCGGTAATTTCCAGTTGAAAGGATGCAAACTATCATCCTGTGTACAATCTTTTATTTTATAAGATAGACACCCGCCTTAAAATATTATAGCATCAATAATTTATTTCTACCCCATTTTAATTACGCTGGAAAGAGAAAGAAATGGTATAAGTTTTTCTTTTTCAGGAAGGTAAAACAATGGAAAGAAATATTTTTGATCGGGGCCTAATTCTTTTTTTATTATGAATAAAAATGCGACTGTTCTAAAAGTAAAATTCATAATAATGTATTTTGTTGTTTTCAGTTGACGTTGGAGCTTTATAATTGAATGTTTTCTGACTTATTTGCTTGATTACTGCTATCTCCTCTTCATTTGGATTGTCTTCTTTTAAGTGAATCATTCTTCCGAACAACCAAATAATCTTCAAACTATATATATTAGCAGAATCACAACGTGAGTGTAAACATTTATTAACAACACAAACATTTTCCAAAGAAATTTCTGCGAGAAGCGTCATTCTTGATTATTATGTTTTATATATATCTATTCAAATCCTAAAATTAATTAATGGGACAAGTTTAAGATTAACTTTTTATTTCTCCAAATTTTATTGGATAAAAATGCATTAAGTAATTTTTAAAATAAACATTAGTTTTTAAAATATATTAAATTCAGTAAGTTAAAATCGTTTACTAAAAATATTATTAAATTTATAATTATAAAACTTTTAATTAATTAGTATTTAAAAATTAATCTCATTAAATTAATTTCATTAGATCTAAATAATTAATCAATAACACATCAATCCTATCTGAGTAGGAGAATCACAAATCTAAACAGCATACAAACAACAAACTTACAAAATTTCGAATTTTCCCTCACAATATATATATATATATATATATACAGCTTGTATAGTTTTTATAAACAACAGTTAGTACGGTGTACAATCTCCTTTTGCTTCAATAATGGCTTTTATAAGTTTCTCCTTAGTATCTATAAGATTAAAACAAATTTTACTACTTATGGTGATCCATATGCTAAATAATCTTTCAATCAACTCGTCCTTAGTTTTTGCTTGATTTACTTTTAATTTTGACTTCATAATAGCCTACAAACTTTCAATGGGGTTTAAATCTGTAATTGGTGAAGGTCAATCTATTACAGAGATGTATTATTTTTTTGGGCGGTCCTGAAACCCCAAACCATAACTGATTCTGGAAATTTAATCTTTCGCTTCAGACAATCTGAATTGAATGATTCTTCAGAATCTCACCATATGAGATATATCGCCATTTGATAGACTGATTTCAAATCAAGATTTATCACTAAATATAATCTTCAACCATTGTATCGAAAACCATGCTTCTGACAAATATAACACTTTCTTTTAACTTTGTGTATCAACATTCTTTCACATTCAATCCAATATTCCTTGTTTAATTCTGCTAGTACAAATGTAAAAATGTATCCTAAATGTAAATAGCTTTCACTTCCATAGTGTCGTAATGCTTTAGGTTTTTGTTGACTATCAGCATAGTAACCAGACTCTCTCCAGCCAATATAATCAAGCAATGATAATCATATGGTAACTATTTGACGTTTATTAATTGACTTTGACTTCTTAATAAACCTTGCTTATCGATAAACGGATTCAAGGCTTTAAGTGCACTATATTAAAATCTATTAAAAATCACATCTATAATTGAGGAAGTAAGATCGGTTATCATTTTCGGAGGCATTCGACAAACTAAATTTGATTCTCGAACAGTAACCTTTCTCAAAGTGAAATTTCTTCATATTTCCTTCAGATTTTTGTATAGACTTTATTGAGGCAGTTGAACAACCAAAGATTGAGAGGTATCATTTATGGTCGATGATTCCTTACTTGTAATTATTCTCGAAAGTGCTTTGGAATCCGCAAACATACTTAAAATGACACAGACATATAGTGGATTATCCCTCTACAGAATTCATCATTTTGATACTCTTCTAAAATAGACAAAGTCTAATGGCATTGACCTAATGACATCTCGACTTTAAAAAGTTTAGATTTTTACATAAACTGAGTTTAATTACATTTAACCACCAAGATTGTTTCACATTTTATGTGTTTATAATTTCGAATGTTAAAAAACGTGTTACAAATCTGTTGCATGACGTTATGAATCCAAGTCTGTTCGGCTGTTCAATTTGGTCGCTGATAAAATTTAATTTAGACATTTTTTCTATAAAGGTTAACAATATCCTATAATTTCTCAATTTTCTCCTGTATAATTTCTTTAAGTCATAAAAATAAAGATCTCGATACCAGTTAAAGATGGTCACATTTTAGAGCAATCTCCAATAAAGGCTTCTTGTAAGTGAAAAGGAATATCCTCATCATTATTCCTAAACAGTAACAAGAAAATTACACAGCGATATTCGACAGTGTAGGAATTTTTTTAAAGTTAAAGCAGTTTGATTGAAAACATAATTTAAACTCTTGAATATCAAACTTAAAACGTATCTAAGCATATTTTTCATACTACATTTGAATATGTCTTCCACTTTAAATTAAAATACAGAAGATGTTTGGGATTCACAAATTATTATAAATATTATTATTATCGATATTTATACCAAGAGACTCATCATCTTTCTCTCTCTCGCGTCAATTAAGAATGATAATTTGTTATATTTTTATTTATTTTCGTTTCTTTTGTTGATGTAAATAATAAATAAAAAATTATATATAATATTTAAAAAATTGTGGAAAGTTGAAAAGAAAAAATATGAAATCTTTTAGGCACCTAAAGTGCGTTTATGTCATTTTTAATTTGAAATTTGTTTATNNNTTGAAATTTGTTTATCCGAAGAAAAAGTTGAAAAATACTGTGATGTCGTTTGAAATTTGAAAAATAAATATATCGAAGAATTGACTTATGATTGTTGATCGTTTTTAATGCGAATTTTATGTTGAATTTGTCGAGAAGTGTTTTATGATTGTCGGTCGGGTGTTCCCGATAAAATTGTCGACTCGAAATTTTTGATTAATGGGAAAAGGAATTGCATGTGAAAGAGTACAATCTGGTTGGGACGGTTATCGAGGTCGAATTGATTCATCATCAGTTTTTCTTGAGATCGATTTTTGGGTTTATTTATATTGCGATGCGTCTCGGCATTGTTCACGTTTTGAACTTGGCACTCGCTCTATCGTTGATCTTTTCCGGAGCTCGCCTTACGATAATTTTGATCTATCAAAACATCAATAATTTGTGGTTACGAATTCGAATTGAATCAATTGTATTGAAGTTTAATTTGATCCTATGTCCGGGGCTTTATAATCTTACGACGTCAATCAGCGCCGACACAATACATGCTATCACTATTTGTCTCTTGATTGTCAGTTGGGCATGTCACACATATTCCTCTGTGGATTCGATGAAAAGAGATATCGAATTGAATCCATTATCTGTCAATTCAGGCGTTATGGCGAGTTTGAGTTTAGCATCTCGATTACCGTCTCTATGGTATTCATTTATGATGAATTTAAATCTTAATTCTCTGCGAATTTTCAAATTCTTCTCAAATTTTATTAAATGGGCCCAGCACGACAGCAAGGACCAACAACCACTGCACAATGAGGCTATCTCCGTCCGATTCTATAATTATTATAAAATCTATTCCGTATTTCAAAATGTATTTTATAATTTAATATTTAGGCTTAACCCTTTACAGTCCAATATAATGTTCATAATAATTAAAATATTATACCAGGTATCACAAAAGACTGCAAAGGGTTAATGTACAAGACGATCTACTGATATTGAGCAAGGTTAAACAGAGTGGTTTTGTAAACTTTCTTATGGTTTGATTTTTTAATATTTAAATAAAAATTTTAGTAATTAATAAATAACATTTATTTAATTATAAAATTAATAAATTTCGTGACTTTTCAGCGAAAACTTAAAATTGCAAAAAAGTAAAATTTTAAGTTATATAAATTATAGTAATATATTTTAAATAATTTTATTTATTTTTTACTTATAGTGTTACTATTATCATCATTTTACTATAGATTTTGATGTTTCTTTTAATTTAGATATTAGAAAATATTTTTTAAAAACTTGTCAAAATAAAGTTCGTTTAAAAGATTTTTTTAAATGTATTAAAAATTATAAAAAAAATATTTCGAAAAAAAATAATTTCTGAATTTTTAATAAAGATAACAATTAAATTAATTCCTAGTGTAAAAATAAATAAATAATAGTCAATTTATTCCGTAGAGTTTGTTAAGAAAATCTCATTTTATGTTGATTCTGTAAGTTATATTGAACAGAAGAAAAAAAGAATGTTTTAAAATTATAATTTTCTTTTTATGAAAAGTATTTTTCTTATCCTCTAACAACGATCTATAACGAAACACAATATCATTTTAATCATCTTTTGATTTAGGTTGAGAAAATTATTTTAAAAATTATCTTTTATTCTACTTTTCTTTCTTGCAATTTTTGATTAAAAAAATAATAGATTTTATTTGTATTTTTTAATTTTTCCATTTTTTACTGAAAATATTAACAAAAAAACATTTTCCTTATGACGATCTCCAGTCAAATATCGAATAATTCAGTTTATTAAACATTTCCACAAAATAATTTTTCTTCATTATATACAGAAAAAAATCCATTTATTTTCTTTCTATTGTATTAATGAATAGAGATATATTTTTAATATTTCGAACAATATTTATATTCCATTTTATTCAGTACACTAACTAATACCAGAAAGTATTTTATTAACTTGCAATTATTATTAATTTTTTTTCAGTAATACGAAAAATATTATTTAAATTGATATACTGGTATAAGAAAAATTTTTTAAATTATTAATGAAAAAGAAAATTATATTTTGTATTATAACTGACATTTAAATAGTAGGATAAACTTTATTTGAAAATAAGAAACTCATCTTTACAAAAAATAGAATTCTAGTTGTAAGATTTATTAGAATATAACTATAAAGATTATTATTAGAGTATTATTAAGAACACCAATATGGGTTTTCACACATTTATTTTCATCACAATTTGAATTGTCTTTCGGACAATTCTCAACCAAGCTTTCATAATTTTATATCTTGCTAAATTGATAAATATTTGTTGATAGAGTGCACTCCGTATATATCGAAGATATGTTATTGTACCGACTAAATATCAGGGCTTTTTTGGACAAAAAACTATGCTTATAACAAACTGTGGCTATATCGAAATTACGGATAAATCGAAGTTACTATAATGAACGAATCAAATTTTACTATTCGTATATCGAAATCAATACACTTTTTATAAAAAATAAAATTAAAAAACAATTTTGTGATAACTTCGTCGATTGTTTTAATGTATAAAATTACAATTTTTTTGTGAAACTGTTTTGAAAAATATAACATTCTGTAACTTCATCTTCTCTCAAAAAACACAAATCAAACGAAATTATATGGAATCATCATCTCAATAAATTGATTGTAAATAAAGGTAAAACTATTTTAAAATATTCGTCTAAAAAATAAAACAGTGCAACGCAAAATGCTGTCTCTCAATTTTAATAAATTTTGTATAATTTAATAAATAGTAAAATTAAAATTTAATATAAAACGTAGTATTTTTATGTTATTAATATTTGGTTAAATTTCTATTATTTTTTATAACTTCGGAATTTTTTTCTGGTATAGAATCAATCAAGCTTCGAATAATTTTTTGATCAAAAGTTTTCCAATCTTCCCAAATTATTTCTTTCAAAATTTGGATATTTTTTAAGGGACCTCTTTTCAACCTTTTCTTTTAATTCAGCATAGATTTTCAATTGGATTCCGATCTGGTGAGTTAGGAGGCCATTCTAGAACTTTAATATTTTTTGATTCAAAAAATACTTTTTAAAATTTTGAAACAAGGCGCATTATCTCGTTGGAATAAACACATTGGTTTTAAATTTTTTGAGAAATGGTATTAAATAATTTTTTATCAGCTCAACATATTTTTCAGAGTCGAGATTCCCATTAATAAAACACAATTAATGTATCCCAAAACATAATTTTAATACAGAATTTCGATTTTTTTCGAAATCTGAGGTTTCCATTTTTTTGACCTTGATGGTATTGGTGAATAATTGATTCAATGCAAGTTGATTCATTGGAAAATATTACAGATTTCTAATCTTGTTTTGCATTTTCCAATGCAAATTTTAATTTTTTTTTCAATTTGCCTATTATTTAAAAGGTGGGATTATTTTTTCTTGCCATTTTCGTACTTTAGTTTTTTAATGATCGGCAAATGGTATCTAAAGAGACTTCTTACTTTTTTGTATTTTTTAAAAGTTAGGTTATTTCTGAATTTTGTGATTGTGTAATATATTATTTACATTGCTTTAGAGATCATAGTTTAATAATGTTTATTAATAATGTTTTCTGTATTATTCATTGATTATTATGCATATTAATGAAGCTTTTTCAGCAAAGATTTTTTAATTAAAAAGGATATTGTAAAATTTATTTTATAACCTAATCGCACGAGGATTGTTATTTTATCATTATCACAATGTTTGATAAATTGTTGCGTCTTAGATAATGGAAGGTGATGTTATGGCTACATCGAACTATGGATATATCGAAATTTTTTTGGCAAGTGACACTTCGATTTAAATGGAGTATTTCGTTAATAAACAATTATTCGAACAAATTTTCATTTTGAATGATTTTTAGATTTTATTTTTTAAAATTCTACTTTTATAATTTCAGTAATAATTTTATCTAAATATTAATTTAATTTTAAAAATGATTTTATTTAAAGAAAACATTTATTTAATTAATTTAAAAATAAATTAAAAGTTATTTTCTTTATTCAAATTTTTGATATTAAAAGTTTAAACGATTTAATATTTTAAAAGTTTTTTAATATCTTACGTTGTAATTTAAAATTCATCCACAGTAATTTAAAATGCAAATTATGCTCGAATAACTATTCATCGCGAACATCAAAAATCCCAATTTTCCATCTGAGTGGGAGAAACTCATTTCCATATACTAAACTCAACATACAAAATTCAACATACCAAATTTAAAATATTCCTCACAAGTATGTCATAATAAACACATCTGTCAATCATATTTATAAAACCTTTAGTCTATAGTATAGACTCTATACAGTAAAAAAAATATTTCAAAATTATTGTAATCTCTTCTGTATCTTAATTTTACATCATGTATCATAATATTATAAAATATAAAGACAAAATATCTATGTTATAAAATTTGTAAAAGTTTAAGTTAAGTCGATTTGTACAAAACAATATTTGTTTGATTAGAAGATTATGATATATTTTTTTGAGATCATTCATTCGTAACTAATTAGTCTCAAAAAATAATTTTTTAATTGAAAGTGTTGCTTATTACCAATTTGTTGCGACTACCTAAATCATTAACAAATTGTATTGAAAATGTATGAAGGAAAGGGTCTTTATATATTAAAATGATTTTAAGTTATTTTTCTAAAAGATGAAGTAAAAAGAGTCATTCAGAAAGAATGTTGTACCCAAATCCATAGAATAATCAATTACATCTTTGTATTACAATTTAAACATGTTTTTTTTCAAATTAAAAAGCTATCTTTATAAAAAACATCTTTACTCACACAATATTCTATTCAAATTCCAACTGAAATGGGGAATCTAATCATTGTAGGTAATATTTAATAAAACTTCTTTATGCTGGTAGAACTCTACTTGGCCAAGAGAATTTTTTTGTTATTTTTGTAAAAGGGAAAATTACAATTACATTTCCTTTTTATTTTAATATAAACTACTTATAAATTATAAGTAGATCCTTTTATCTAATATTGTCCCGGAACTCCGATTTGGCTGTTTTATTTCCATTCTGAGACCTTAAAAAGTTTTTTGATCAAATTTTCACATTATCATTTATTGTCATCAAAAATAAGTAAATGTACAA
>MQRK01227668.1:5132-17362 GCA_001938485.1 Girardia tigrina
ACAATTGAAAGTTATAACGATCTATTTCTCCTATACAGGATACTATTGATCAGTACTTTCAATAGAGTAATATTAATCGAATAAATAAAAAAGAATGAAATTAAACTTTACGATTCTTACTTAGATTAGAAATTTTTGGGCAAACTAAACTAAATTTGCTGTTGTTTTTATAGTGGTTTTCGTCGGCCTTGAAAATTGATAGAATAAAACAAAGACTAAAATATTTTTAATTTTCAATTCCAAATTTTTATAAACTAAATATTATTTTGCTTGAAATTAATAATTTTATCAAAAGAATTATTTTAAATTTTTTCCGTATAAAATTTTGTCAAAAGTGTTCATAAGTATTTTTGAAACCCTAACAATATTAGTGTCCTTGTATCGCGCTTCCTCCTGCAATTTCCTCAAGATATTTATAGCCATATGAGTTTCTCTTTCCGGCCGGAATCCATACTGTAATTAATTCAGTATCACTTTGGTGATTGGAGTGATTCGGTTCACGATGATTTTAGCTAGAATATTTCCTCCTACATCTAAATGAAAAATACCTCGGTAGTTATTCGGATCTTTTCAAGAGCCTTTCGCTATAAAGAGAATTACCACTTTGACATCTCTCCAACTTGATGGGAATGCCTCTAGTCCGTTCTATATGTTCCTAAAGCCCTCCTCCAGTAGGATTAGTATTTTCACACCAACCCCCTAAAAAAATTCAGGGATCAATCCATCAGATCCGGCGGCTGTCCCACTCTTCAGCTGCTTCACTGCCTCCGCTATTTCCTCTCTCGTCGGAAGAGAATCCAAATCAACGAGATTTAGAATGTCTACAGCGACATCAGTACGTTCTTTCTGCTCTAATGGGGCCTTAAAAAGATTATTGAAGTGGTTGGTCAATTCATTGTTCCCAATAGGGTTCGAGGGAGTACAGAGAGTGTTCTCCATCGATTATGATTTACAGATGATATGTAGTTCCGTCGTTAGTTCCTTTAGTTTTCCTTCTCCGTCACTGTTGGGTTTCTTCTCGATTTGGTCGCCTAGAGCCTTGACTCTTTCACGTTTCCATCTTCTGATATTCTTCTGGAGAAGTATTCTACTGGATTTCCGCCTAGAAAAAGTGTCATTGTTTCCATTCCTAACAAGCTCAGTGCGTCTCGTCCATTTTTCTCCAATGAGTGTCTTTAACTCCCCTAGGTGGTCATATAACCACTTTTGATTCGAAAGAGTTCGCTTCGATCTTGTGCTTGCTCCTCGCACCACATCACAAATCTTTTGATTGGTAGACTTTCAATCGGTACCTGAAAATTGAACATGTGGAAATGTTTCGATTATTGTTTATTTTTTCTTCATGATTGCTTCTCGATCTGGCATCTTGTGTTTCTGTCGTTTCTTAGTCTCTTTGTTCTTTTTCCTTCTTCTTGGACTGTGGCAGTTATAACTACTAGATTGTGGTCGGAAAGACAGTCAAATCTTGGGTTGTTTCGGATATCCGTGTACTTATTAGCTCGATTTCTTTCAATAAGAAAGAGATCCAGTAATGACCTCTTTAATGTTGCTGTGTGAGTTCTTTTTCTGGCTAAGTTTTTGCCTCTAAAAGATGTTTTCAGCACACAGCCAGAATGATATCACAATCTCGATTAGCAGCTCCCCGTTCTCTGACGTCTTCACTTCAGTGGCGTAGATACCTACAACCGCTTTGAACTCTTCAGTGCTCCTCAACCTACAATTAAAGTCTCCTCCAATTAGTAGTTCCATTTTCTTTTCCCTTGTGAATTTCTTCTCGTTCTCGATTTCCTCCAGCAGCTTCTGATAGAAATTTTCTTTTTCCTCATGTGTGCTCAATGACTTCGGGTCCTTCCAGACCTCTTGTTTGGGTTTTGAAAGCGTTCTACATATCAAACAGACAGGATTGCTGGGCCTGTAAGTTTCGTTACCCTATTCGCCTAAAGACGGACTTTAAACCATCTAGTTTACCAAGATCTAGAACAGGGAGGAGGTTAACACAGATCCCTCTCTCCAATGTGGGTCTCCCATCTCTCCAATGTACGAGTTTTGACACCCGTTACAATCAAATTTATAAACCATATTAGCTTGCAATTCATAAATCGTTTTTGATTTATTCGAGAGGAACTTTGAACTTTGGATGTTATTGAAACTACTTTGACACTATTTATATATATTGCAAATAATCTTCTTAAATGCTTTAAATCCTTCGAATATGGTATTTTGATTATATGTTAGTGATCTTCAATATTTTCTTCATTTGGTACTTTTTTAACCAGTGCTTGTGTATATAATTTGTTCAATGTAATCTTAATATTGTTATCTATCTGTTTGTTTGTGTACAACTTTCCTTTCAAGTGTTCTCTAAGATTATTTAAATCACCATTGATCGTTTCAAAATTGGAAGACAAATTCCAAACTCTGTGAACTAATACCATTTCTATATTTTTCCTCACAGAACCTCTGTGAAGTTGTATAAAGATCGTTGTGTGTAGTCTTTCTGTATTATCCAGTTTGATATTTCCCATTAATCCTAGTTAAATAAACCAAAGAAAAAGACTTTTATTATTAATTTCCATTCCTAAAGCAAATTTAATATTAGGATGAAGACGATTCAAGAATTTTAAGAATGGTTCAATATGGGTTCTAGTAACGTTTGAAAAAACCATATGTTTACTCTTTTGTTCTCTACTTAGAGTAACTGACAATTTTCATATAAAAAGAAGAGTACTTTTGAATTTGTTTATTTTTAAGGATCTCAGTTGTAATTGATCATTTTTGCTAAAACCACATCTAGTGTTACCGCTAGCAATCTCTTTCACGATTGAATGAGTTCCCATTTAAGTTCAAATTTTTATCTTCAGCACAAATTTATTTTGAGTTTTATACATTTTGTAGAGTTACCGCTTATCTTCAATTTTCAACTAAAATTTCTACTTTATATAAACCTATAGTTCCAAGAACAAATCTTTTTTTACAAATTTATTAATTTTGTATTTAACCATAAACTAACTCATTTTTTTGTTAAATTTTATTTAAATCCTAATTTAATCATTATTATTAAAATTTAATTTTATCTTTAATTAGAAATACCTAGTGTGAGATTATGTTTCCAGATTTGGTAAAAAAAGCGAACGAATTTGTAAAATGAAGAGATAAATAATTAGCAAATAAGATTTCATTCAAACACTTTCGTATTCATTTATGAAAATAATATTTATTATTTTTTACAGAGTTGATAAAGTTTGGAAATGTAGAAACAAGTGCTGCTGAGTTGTGGTCAAGTAATGTCAAGTGCTCCTAGCATCTAAGACTGTTTGTAATATGGCACTAAAGAGATGTAATGCTTCATAAAATATTTTGATATATTATCGGATAATATTAGTACTAGGATAATTAACTTAATCTAACCTTTATCAATTTCGAAATTTATTTCTTTGCGTGAGTTATCTTGTTACATACATTAATTTGGAATTTTCGACTTATTTAAATTCCCGATCAGACACAAATTTCGTAAACTTAAATCTTTTCATCGATTAAATTGAAAATAAGTTTACGTTCTTTAATATTTTACTTTAACTTTTAACCTTTTTTAATATCCTTTCGTTTATTTATTTTAATTTTCTTCTTTTGGATAAATGATGGATATTGTCTGTTATTTCAGTATTATATAAAAACATAAATAAATAAAATGTTCGTAGTTTTCATTAAAATATATTTATCCTTTAAAATTTATTGATTGATAAATTATAAAAATTATTTAGTTTTATATATATACCGTCAATTAATATTTTTTATAGTATTTTGCTCTTAGAGGCTTCTGAAGATGTAACTACAAATATTTCAACGGGATTATGTTTATTGTTAATAGCCATAACTTATTTGCCAGGTATTTAAATTACCTTTAAGATTCATATTTCTCGTAATTTAATATCCTTCATCATTCTCGAAAGGGGAAAACCTTTCCTGAAACCTTATTCTGCATCTTTATTTTTTAAACTCGCAGTTCTAATTCAATTTTGTTTGATTATGCCGTCAATTATATCCTCCGGTTCGATTATAGCAAGTGTTAATGTATCTGTGTTAATGCGAGTCTTTAGTCGGACACATTGAATTTTTAATTGTACTTATTTTCATCAAATTTTTTATTAAGATTGTCTATCAATTTTAGGGAGATTTTTAGTTTAATTTTTTAATTCTAAAATTTTAAAGCTCTATTGAAGCTGGGTTGGTTATTAGAATTTTTGTAAATACTCGTGAACATTCAGGTGATTACCACCCTATTTGAATAAAATTTGAAATTTTTCCCAATGTACTTTTCATTTCCTGACAATCTGCTTGCAATTACCAGTGATGAGGGTCTTTGAGATCAAGACCTACACAGGTTTAAGATCAAATAGGCAAACGCAGATTGTGTGGGGAGTATTTGATCAGGTTACAATAATAGTCCTGTTGTTATTAATTTTTTGTTTAAGAAATAATAATCTATTAACAGTCGAACATCCCTGAGTGCTTTAATCATTCGAATGAAATCGAGAGATAATCGCATTATCGATTGAGCTAATGATTTTAGACAAAGACGAATGATAAGTTTAAAAAGAAAATGCAATAATAAATACAGTGTGATTTATAATAACTTTTTTTATTAAACAAATACACTGTTCTTTCGTGGAATTTCTTAACTAGTTTCTAAATTTTTGAACTGGTTCTCTGCTCTTTCTATTTCTTAAGACGCGTGATATCTCGATAATTAGATGTCATTCCAGCGATCTTCCACTGGCCTTCAATTGCATATTGAAACTGATTTGCTCAATCAGCCTTCATTAACTTCCTGTCAATATTAACAATTCTTCTCATCACTCCGAAATACTCATACGGATCGTAAGCTGTTTCTTTCTGAATTTGTAGTCTATCGACGACACGGTCCGACTTCTTGGTTAGACAATCTCTCTCTTGTTGTTAGTCTCTATTAGCTTTGACGATTTTAATGTAGCTTCAGATTAAGTTGCTACATCTGCCATTTCAATTTTCTCTCAAAATCGTTGATTTGAACCATATCTGTAGTATTGCTTTCATAAACTACCAGAGAAACATATCATAAGAGGAGTAAACAGTTCTCAACTGAGTTAAAATTAACCATAGAAACACAATGATTACAGAAGATATTCCCGAATGCTGAATTTTGGTTTTCTTATCAAATCTGCACAGAGCGTGGACGGATCCTGACATTCGATATATTTTCATATTAAATCCTAACGAATAAATTAAGAATTACCCATTAGGAACGTTCGAGTAATGGAGAGAATCTTGATCTTTTTAAAATATATTTATTCTTTGGCTAAAATGTGTTGACAATCAACATTTGTACACACTTATATCACCATAATTACTGAAAAATTGTACAAGTACATCGGTTCTTATTTTTGTGAGAACTGAAATTAAATCTGACTGCGCGTGAACTGTTTTTGATCAAGTTTCAATTACGAGTTCAACACTTGATAGTATAAAAGTTGGAATTCATTAGAAACAAATCACATAAAAAACGAACGGAGCATCGAAAGTGTACCGTTGAGCAGTCATAAAGAATAGAAAGTGAAGATATATCGTTGGACAGAACTTGAAACCTTAGTTAAAAAGTAATCATAACCAAATTTTTTATATAAATATATATACTACGCTGTAAAGTGTAGCCCTTGCTTTTAAAATACATAAAAAATCCGAGGTGTCGTTAAGGCTTTCGGTTAATAAAATATAAAATCGTACAGGAGTCAAAAACTATTAGCGTTTTATATTATTTGTAATTAAACTTTGTAAAGAAATATATTTTTATAAAATCAATTGATTTTTTTATAAATATTTAAAACACCAAATAGACTCAACAAGTTAAAAAATAAAATATATTTTAAATCAAGCGAGTCTATTTTTCATTTATCAACACCTTACTTATTTTTTCGAATAAAATATTAAATTTACGAACATTTTTTACTAGAAATCATTTTATTGTTTAAAAAAACAAATAAATTAATGATTCCGTTATACATGTAAAATGGATAATGAATACACAGATAATGGATAATGAATCATCATTATATGTTAGGTACCACGTTAAAATGTCGAAAAATAGGTTATTCTCCAAAATGACTAATGGAAAAATATACAAAGAAAACAAAATGTTGTTTTTAATGAAATTTTAATTGCATTTTTAATGTAGATCCTACAACACATTTTTGAACTGGCTGGTTTTATATACTATTAATAAATTATGGCTTCTATAATGTTAATATTAAATATTTTTTTAAACATACTTATTTTTTAACTACATGCATTTATTTATGCATATAAATATTTTTTCACTTATTGGCATTTATTTGTTTGACTTTTATTTTTCGACATTTTAACGTACCACGAAATGTTATTCTCAATATCATTCGGGATAGAAACTTAAGGAATTACTTGATTTTTAAAATAAAATATTTCATTTTAGCGAACACTGAATATAATTCTCACATATCAAACTTTTATTAAATTCCAAAAAAACTGATAAAACATACATAGAAGT
Organism: Girardia tigrina; assembly: GCA_001938485.1. Taxonomy (NCBI): domain Eukaryota; kingdom Metazoa; phylum Platyhelminthes; order Tricladida; family Dugesiidae; genus Girardia; species Girardia tigrina. The sequence continues at coordinate 11,689 of MQRK01227668.1, forward strand.
AATTTAAAAAGGGAAATATTTTTTTCTAAATAAAAAATATTAAGAAATTGAATTCTATAATAAAAATTACAATATCAATAGAAATAGTTTTAGCAAAAATTTAAATTTTTTTATGAAAATTAATAATTAACGTTAAATTACACAACACAACAAATGATTATCGACCTCAAATAAATATTTTACGCAAAAAATTGTCTAATACTCACAAAAAAAGTTCAATAATTTTACTTTTCTCGAAATTACAAAATCTTCTCCATACCGAAAATATTACAATCATAATTTATTATTATCATCAATTAAAAATTTTTGTTTAAATAATTACCAGGTGAAATTCAATTTCAAATTTTAGTCAAGTAATACAAATTTCTTCATTTCACAAAACAACGTTTTTTTATTCCCATTTACCCGCTTTTTTTCTCCACTCCAGATGACGAAATTAGATTCCGACAATATTCTATTGAAATGTAATATTTATCCAACGAAAAAACCGGAAAAATCATCGTACACGATCGATCTCGGCGAATTGACTCATCACAACGTCAAGCAACTGAAAGTGATCAATCAAACGATTTTCCCGGTGTCCTACAACGACAAGTTCTACAAAGATCTGTTGGAAATGAAGGATCTCGTGCGACTGGCGTATTTCAATGACATTGTCGTCGGTGGCGTGTGCTGCAGGATCGATAATGTTTCCGCGGGCGCCGACGGAAACTCGAGGAAGATCTACATCATGACGCTGGGCTGTCTGGCGCCCTACAGACGCCTGGGAGTGGGCCGAGTGATGCTCGATCACGTGCTGGACATCGCGCGGCGCGAGGCGAACATCGAGAGCGTCTATCTGCACGTGCAGGTCAACAACGAGGACGCGCTCGCCTTCTACAAGAAGAACGGGTTCGAGATCGTCCAGAAAGCCGAGAATTACTACAAGAGAATCGAGCCGACCGACGCGTACGTCGTCGAGAAGAAGCTCATCAAAGTGGCGAATGACGAGCACAATAATTCGATTAATTGATTTTCTATCATTCGATTAATCAATAAATTTTCTGCGATTTTCTTTGCCTTTTTATTTCTTATTGTTTCTACAGTGAGGTCCATTTAATTATATAAGAAGTCCATTTGATAGTAAATTCATATCTAAAATTGAAAGAAATATACAATTTAACCAATCAAAATGTTAATTTAACAAACATACTCACTCAAATGTCCACTTGAGAATAAAATGTCCACTTGAGAATATAAAATATATGAAATAATATTTTCTACCCCTTAACACACATTCATACATACCTATACACACAACATACACACGTTATATTAGGACCATTTGATAATATAATGTCCATTTAACAATGTAAAATTTTGTATGTTTTTTCATAAATTTTTCAATTAAGTTTTTAATAAAATTTTTAATCAAAATATTTTAATAAATTTATTTTAAATTACAAAAATCAATCATATTTTTCAAAAATTTCTTTTAACAATTACCAAAGTAAAAAATACATTAAATTTAATTAAAAAATCAATAAATATATTTAGAAATTGAATTTTTGTTTTCAATTAAAAAAGTTCGACACTGAAAAAATATTTCAAAAATTTCATAAATCTTATAATTTTAAATATAAAGCATAATTTAGATAATTTAATGAAAAAATGCAAATGAATAAAAAAATACACAAAAAGATATATTTAAATTAACAAATGTCTAAAAAAATATTATTTATTATATAAATTATTATTATATTAATTAACAGATGTCATAAAAATATTTACCTTCATTAGTTATAAATGTAGATCCAAAAAATCCACGATATAAAAAGTTTTGCTATTAACAAATGGATACTTGTTATTAACAAATGGACCCCACTGTATGAGTTTATTTTGTATTGAAAGAATAGAGTCACTCGAACAAATTATTGATTATTGTTTTTCAAAGGGGAAGTAATAAGCACTAGAAATTGTCGATCGTCAATGAAACAAATCAATAAAATAGTTTTATAATAAGGGGCTGTTCATGTAATACGTAACGCAAAAAATTGGAATTTTCGACCTCCCTAACACTCCCCCCAAATGTTCTTCTTCTTTTGACCTTAGCCGTTGGGCCGTTGGTGCACCCAATTATAAACAAGCATTCGCCACATCTTTCTATTTGTAACATCTTTTCTCAGACATTCCATACTCAGTCCAGTCCATTCTTCTTAATCGTCCATCCATTGCCTCTTTGGTCTTCCTCTTGGTCTTTCTCCTTCCACTCTTCCCTCAATCATAACCTTTGCTAGTGCTTGATTTCTTATTTGATGACCGTAGAATTTCAGCTTCCTTCTATTGATTCCGGTCTTTTACCAAGTATTTCTGTCACTCTCCTCCAAACAAAGTCATTTGTCTTCTTTTCTTTCCACGTGATCTTCAGCATTCTCCTGTAGCACTTCATTTCATACGCTTTAAGCCTCTGATTTATTGTCCAACTCTCGCATCCGTAGAGGAGCGTTGCCCAGACAATAGCCTTAGTGATCTTCAATCTGCTCTTGAGATGGATTTCTTTGAGGTTAAAAACTGTGCTAAGCTTAATCATTGCGCTTGTTGATATACCAATCCGGCTTCTGATTTCTTCTTCGCTTCCCCCATTCTCTGTGATAGTAGAGCCTAAATATTTGAAACTCCTTACTTGTTCCAGTTTCTCCCCTTCAATGAAAATCTCTAGTTTAACCTCGTTGTTATGGTTTCCTGAAACCATTACTTTGCTTTTTTGTCTGTTGATTTCCATTCCGAAATTGTTTGACGCTTTGTGATTTTCTGAATCATCTGCCTCATCTTTGCCGATTAGTCCCCCCTCAAATGTTACACAACCAAATTTTTTAGTTCTCAAATTGGGTATAGTTCCGTATGGGCCCCTGCAAAAATAAAAGTATGGCAATATATAAAAAATTATCAGCATTCCAACAAAAATAATTTATAAATTTTCAAAAATTTTTTTAAGCAACCTAACCTGAATGAAAATCACTAACTTCTCCGAATTATTTTATGTTTTTTTTAAATTAAACTTCTTTTTTGTCTCATTTTTTAAAACTTTTATTTCTTCTTATTTTTGCATAAAAAATTAACTGAAAATAATTAAAAAAACTATTCCAAAAAAATATTCAAGTTTAAATATAAAAAAAATTATATATAAAATATATTAAGCACACCTAAAAATATGAAACAAATTATTAAACATTTATTTCATTCTGAAATCGTGGTACAAATATTTCCTAAATTAAGTCGAATAATTTATTGAGACAGTGAAGCCAGTGATTATGTAATCAATACATAAGTTTTCAATTGACATTTTGTGATTTCAAAAGCATTTTAAATAAATTCTTTAAAATTTTAAAATTATTTTTCCTGTATTGCTGATAATTTTTTTATATATTACCATACTTTTATTTTTACAGGAGGCCGTATGGAACTATACCCCTCAAACTTATTTTATAATCAAAAAAATATAGATAGTTTCATTTCCTTCACTTAGCCAGCTTTCTACCTTATTTGTCCTCCAAAGTTCAGGTCAAATGAATACCAAACTTTAAGTAAATCTAGTTCTTTTACATTATCCAGTTAATTTAAAATTATTTTACCGCATTCGAAGAATTTAATGAAAGAACGAAATTTTGCAACAATTTATTTTTTTACTTAAAAATTTTCTGCCTTTTCTACATTGAATTCAGTAAACTTTAAAAATAATTGATACATACCACATGTTGGTGTGAGAGCGGGCGCAGCGCGGCTGCGGGGTTGAGTAGTCGGTGTTTCCGGGACGAGGGGGAACGGAAAAACCAATCTTACCGGCATTCGCCTGCCGCTCATCAATCTAGATTTCATTCTTTTTGTTCTGAAGTCTCTCTTCGTCATCATCAGATGCATAATCATCGGCTCTCACAAAACAGTCGTCGTTCCACGGACCTCATTAATCTCCTTCACCATCACAACTTTATCTGACTTTACACTGCCAATCAATCGCGCCAATCGACCCCATCTCGGTCCAACAAACCCAACATCGCACCCGACAATTCATACAAAAATCGACCATCGGCGGTAACGCATGCGCACTCGCCCTTATCATAAACCTCATTATCATACCTTATTATCATAAACCATTTCGATACGATCGATCGGTTATCGTCACACACGAATCCCGAACGATCCAATTTCGTTTAATTACAATCTCAGATAGATCTTCTCTGACTGTTTCGATTATTTCTTTCGTACTATCTTTCTTCTTTGATTATCTCACGCAATCTGTCGTCTTTCGCTTGTTCGTCTATGATCGTCACTCGTAACATCGATTCGTCTTCGGGAATGTATTCGATTCGAGCGATTTTATTGAAGTGTCGACCTTTGACGATCTTCACGATCGATCCAATGACGATTTTCTTGGGAATTTCGATCGGATCGATTGTGGCTTAAAATTTGATTTGGCGTTAGTCGCTTCGCGATCGAATTGAATCTTTTTTGAAAAGATGAAATCTTTAGTCGGTGAATTTCGTGTCGGGATCGTTATTTTTAAGATTTCGCATTAATTTACATAATCCGGAGGAATTGATTGGCGCAGTCAACTGAAATGAGTCGTTGCACACGAAATCTTTGATGTCTCGCGGTTTAAATTGGAATATCGGTTTGGTTATTTCGGGAACTTTTTTAAAGAATTAACAAAAAATGAAACTTTTAATTGTTTTAGTGGATGAATTTGAAGTATTATTATGTGAATTCGATAATGACTCATTGCCATTTGTAATACCGATATAAATATTTTGAACTTTCTATTAATGATAATTTCTTAATGTTAATTTATTTCACAATTTTTATTTGATTATCCAAAGTGTTACATGCAATATTCCTGAAGCCCCTCACCCCCATGTCACAAATCGCCAGCGTTACATATTAAACGAACAGTCCCTAAATGATAAATTGAAAATCACTAGTGAATCACAAACTATAATTAATCCGATTTTTCTTTCAATAAATAGTGTTAAAGTAACGACTCTGATTAGTCAACCAACAACCAAGATTCGCGTTACTTTAACAGAAAGAAAATCGATTAAATGACTAACAAAACTAAGCTAATCAAAAAGATATTTTTTTTGATGAGCTTAGTTATAGGTGATTATAATAAAAATAAACAAATGTCGATAAAAAAAGGTTATCTTTTAACAAACAACTGTATAATTTGTACAACAATTACTTACATCAAATTTGAAAAGAAATACAGACATATATTTCGAAAGGGGATAAATCCAGAAACGAATGTAAATAATCCAAAACTTATTTCGTAGCTTGGTCTGATAATCACCCAAGAAAATACGGTGTTATCACTATTTGATAGTTCGGCTTGAATTTATTCAGTTTTGACTTCTTAATTATTTCTTTTATTGTTTTTTTTATTGATTTTTATATTTTGTTATATCATTATATAATTATATAATTAAGCTTCTTCTTCTTGGCTCTCTTTTCTTTCTTGACTTTGTTCTTTATCTTTTAAATACTATAATCTTCTTATTCTTCTAAATAAACTAATCCAAAAAAAATAAAATAAAATAATCTACAAATTTCACCAGTAAATGATTGAAAGCATAGCATATCGCATACATAGCAGGAAGGCGTTTAAAATTTGAAAGTATCGTGTTAGACAAGACTGAATGTT
>MQRK01227668.1:20136-32956 GCA_001938485.1 Girardia tigrina
GTACGTGTTAATATATGTAAAATTTTAAATTGTAATAAATGTTATTTTTCTGTTGTATATTCATTTTTTGAACTTTATGTCATTTTGTTCTCAAATAGCTGCCGCACCCTGTATATTCAGTTGTTTGAATGAACTTTGTTGGGCGGGGAAAATAAATTTATTGTTGTCTTTTTCGTTAATTAGCTACCCTACCTATCGCGGCGGTAAGGAGTCTATTAGAGTTGCTGATATTATCCACCAATTTGTGGAGGTCAAGATTTCGCAAAATGGGTTCGGAAGGTGGAGCTAATGGCGAAATTACAAAATTGAATCTGTAAAGGCGGCACGAATTCATACCTTTGTTCCTGAGAGGCTGGGCTTTCGCCGTTTATGATGGTCAGAGTCATGAAATGAAAGACGATTACAAGAAGCTGAAACGGGCACTAACGGTCGCATTTTCACTAAACCCATTCTGAAAAAAATATGAGCATTTGATGAGTTTCAAAAATGACGACTAAAGACTGAAAAAGCGTGGACGTGTATTTGGCGGATCTGAAAAGGCTCAGGTACGGATTCGACAGTGAATAGGTTAAATGTACGTTCGTATGTGACCTGCTTGTGGAGAACAGGAATAAATAGTTATCACTAATGACAGTGGTAGAAATGCTGCTGGATGTACCTGCACAAATTAATAGTTTTGGTGCATTGGGAAAGTCGGGTTTCTACCATAAGAAGCAGTTTAACAAGCTTACATGTTTCTCATGTGGCATGGGAGAATATTTTGCAAGGAATTGCTCTCATAGAAGTAATAGAAACCGTGTTTCAAATACAATGGGATTGGGTACGTGGTGAAACAATACTCCTCACAGCTAGCAAGTTTCGATTGCCGGTAAGACAGAAAAAGCAAATCGAGGAAAACACTATTTGATGCACCAGTAACTTCACTTTTTTCAGGGGCAGCTTGCAAAGGTTCACTTTAATGCTGTTAAAGTGTTTGCCTTAGTTGATACAGCATGTTCGCGGTCGGTGATACCTCGCCAGCTAGCAAATATGAAGGCTTGTCGGTAAGTTTTCGAAAAGATACAGATGTTGAACCATTGCTTGTATGTTGGCCATGAAAGGTGAATCGGAAATACAACGTACTACAATGCAGTGGAATTTATGTTGAGTATTTACTTCCTGGTATTGACGCGGTGTTGGTATGGACGTAATCAGGTTATGTGGTGCGGTCTAGATTGGGGTTGATGGAAAGAAGGTGAAATTTGATCTATCACACTGGGCTTGTGTTTCTACACAAGAAGACATTAGAGTGGATGACTGCGATTTCATGGCAGTGTTCGCGAATTTGCATTTGACAGTGTCATGCCATTGGAAAGATGCGGAACCTGAACTGGTCAATGTGATACTAGATTATTGGATTCCTAAAGGTGTAAAAGATGAATTCAATGCGAAAGTGGAAAAATGAATTCGTGGAGGGTGGCTTGTTCTAGATAACGAAAACGTTGAGAGTGTAATTATTCTATTATTATGGGTGTAAAGAATTCATTAAACAAAGTGCAACTTGTACTAGATTTTCGAGAATTGGACGGTTGCATATGAAGGAGCACTGAAAATGGGATATGTACAGCGATCAATTTAGGATGTGGCGTCAGATGGGTGATGCTTTATTACTCTTGGACTTAAGAAAGATATACTTACAAAATAGGATGGATGCTCGCTTCTGATGATACTAAGTGATTGTCTGACTAGATTAGGTTTTGAGTTTAATGTAGCGCCGAAAACCATGTCAACTATTTTTAATCAAGTGTTGCAAATGGTCGACCAGGTAAAATTTGCGATAGACTCATAAATTGATGACATTATGGTGAACAAATCAATAGTAGAAATCAAACGTGTGACCTATGTGTTGGCTCAGTATGGATTAGAAACAAAAGAACCGGAGAAATTGGCAAGGGTTCGGATACTCAAGTTATGTGTGAATCGAAATTATAATGGCACTGGTGTAGAATCGAGATGGATCTATCCAGACAATACTAAGTCAGTCGAGTCGGCGATCAATTTTCTCTTGGAGTGGACAATTGATTGGACATTTTCCTGTGTTGGGATGCATTCGACCAGCTTCTAATGTCCTCAAGTGAGCAACGAATTGTGCTACATAGGACGAAGAAGTGGATGATAACGTTAACAAATTGGCAATTGACTTGCACTGACCGTTACTGGATGCTGAACCGTTGACGGGAGAATGGGAGGTAAAACCTGAAAAGGTGAAATATTGGTGTGACGCATATAGTGTTGCGCTGGGTATTTGTATGGAACCAGACAGTAAGATCATCTAAGACACTACTTGGCTCTGGAAGATTGAAGATGGATAACAAATTTATATCGCTGAATTAGAAACGTTGATCAAAGGTTTGAATTTGATATACGTGTGAAGATTTCGTACAGTGAAAATACTTGGCGATTCAACATAAGAATTTAAGAAATTTGGAGTTTAAATTAAACGAGAGAGGTCCCCCACATAAAATACCGTTGAAACACAGCAAGAAATTCTGGTCTGATGCTGTGCGATCAATATGCGAGCAGTAGGGCGTAGAAATCATTTTTGATGTGCGTATTGGCCTGATTGCAACGGTATTGTGGAGCCAATCACTGAACAATCAAACGAATGAGGACAAGAATGATGTAATTGTCAATATGGCCCCACAAAGGGAAAGGATCACGACTCCATTTCACACTGTCAAATTTTCAAGTATTCCACCAGGGATGTGGAATTCAGAAACCACATGTGTCTCATTATTTGTGAAAAAAAGAAAATAAAGTCAACATCAATAATATTTATTTGTGATTTCAAAATTTGTACTCCAAATTTTAACACTTTTACTTTAAATAAACAAAAACCCAAATTGAAAGTGTTTTTCAATTTTTCAATTTTTTTAAGTGTTAGTTTTTCTGAGCATTACAATAGTTAAAAAATGTTTTTAATGTATTAAGATATTTATTTTCTAAATATATTAGTATAATTTTTTAAAAATAAATTGGGATCAAGTAAATAAAATGATCCCAAAGTTGCACAAGTAAATAAAATATCCTCACAATTGCACAAGTAAATTAAATTATCCTTCAAATTACACAAGTAAATAAATTAATCCTTCAAATAAACTCAAAAAATACGAAAAATAAATACAGAGTAAAATTAAATAGAATGAAAAAATTCTTTGCTATATTTTATTAAATCTAAAGTTTTTTTAAAAAAATCACCCGGAAAGCTATCTATCCAAATGTATTCATTAAGATAACTTTCTAATTAATCCTTTCTTATTCCTTTCATGAATTTTCATCTTTGCCCAATATGACTCAATATTTTGAGTATGAACTCCACAAAGTTTACGGAATGATTTACTGTCTCATGTTGAAAATCCTTCTTGATATCTCGATATGCTCGTTATTGGTCGCTTCTTATAATTATTCCTGGTTGACAAACCTCTTTAATAATTTACAATAACGTTGAAGTGGATCTATCATTAACTATTTTCATAAATCCACGAGCAGGAACAAAACTAGTGTCAATGATTTCAAATACACATATCTGATTTTCTCTTGGTCTACCTCTGTGATATTTTGGCTAGTGACAAAATAAAGACTCGTCTATTTGACATATCACTCCATTATACCTAACATAATAGGGTTTTCAGTAAGATATTTTGTACAAAATTGCCGGAACATTTAAAAAATATTAACAATTGTTGGATAAGATATTGATAGGTCTTTCATAACATTTTTGATTTGTTCTTCTTTTGACCATCGATAAATTATTTCATACCAATTTGTTAACGAAATTTTATAATTTTCTATAAAACTACAGCTTCTTTTCTTAAACGCAATTTTACCTAGAAATGATCCAACTGCGCATTTTTTCCAAAAAGCTCTTAACCATTACGAGCACTTCCTTTGAGGGGTGATTATTCTAAGGGAAACAAAAGGTTTTAATTTAAGGAATTCCAGGTCATTTATTGATGATATCACCGTCAGTAGTTTATTATTATCATAAAATATTCTTTTAATCTCACTGCAAACAATGAATATCGTCTCCTAATATGCTGTTTGCCATGCCTCACAGGTGTTTCCACTTAACTTCCCTTTTGATTACGTGATCATGTAATCTCTTAAACTTTTCGTTTCAGTTCATTGTCGCTCTGTTTTACCACTGAATTGCTCTTCATTGCTCAAACCGGTTCATTCGTAACAAGAAATTAAATGATATCAAAAATGGATTGTAAATAGTATCTGTTATTTCCCAACACTTTGTCATTCAATAGAGTTATTACTGAGAGTCCTCTTTGTTCGCGCTGATCTTTTTCATGTCATAAAATCATAGTTCGTTGATGATGACTGGACTCATGTTTTGGAAAACCTTTTTCCTTGTCCAGAGCATTCTTCCAATTCATAAAACCTTGGGAAGTAAAAACTTTTTCCTTTCTTCCTTGTAACTAAAAAAAACAACAGGGATAACCGAGTGCAGCATCTTGATCTTCAGAGTACTTCAACCATTGAATTCGTTTCAAGCAGTCTTCGTTTTAAGGATAATTTCTTTTCTTTAGATTTACAGAAGAGAGGAGTAGTATTGAAGAATGATGCAAAATAGGTGATATATCAGAGCTGTTTTGTACTGATGACGAAGACTTGGATGCCGCAGATACAACCCAAGACGCTGGAGCAGTGGGAATGGGTAATTGCGATGAAGTTATTGATGAATTTTATTTAAGCGAATAAAATATTTGTCCATAATGACTGTAAATAATCATTCAAAGAAGTAAAAAAAATGTGTAAATGAAACCCCTTTCAACATATAAAACTTTACATCCATACATACACAATGTAATCAAAAATTCAGGCCCCAGACGTAGATTTTTGTGCATAATGATGTGGTCTGAGTACGTGCGTGTGTGTACTACATTATTATTCTTTTATTATTTCCTATTTGTGGTTGGAGTGAATGTATGGGAAGTGCATTTATTCTTCTATTACTTTTCTCTCTTTAATTGTGAATCTCTTTCTACTTCCTTATGTGTTCAGTTATTATAAAGTGTTAGTGTAGGGAAAGAGCATTATGGGGATCGGTAAATAGATTGAGTACTGCTGTTAGAGATAGTGTGATAGTTTGTTGATGTCTGCAAATTCATGATGTGTCCGGTTTTTCATGAATTGAACTGATAGAAATTTTGTTTCTTATTCTGCTCCTTTAAAAAAGTTCAAATGAAATTTATCAAAAGAAATATTTTAGGAGGCTGTGCCCCCTACCCCCACCCTGGCTACGAGTAATTCATAATTGGTACTCATTTTTAATAAAACTCACTGCTAATAAAAAAACAAAAATAATTAAAAATCGGAAATTACACAAGTAAATAAATTAATCCTTCAAATTACAAAAGTCAATACAATTATCCTCCAAATTACACTAGTAAATAAAATTATCCCTGGATCATTTTATTTACTTGATCCATAAATTGAAATATTATTATATTAAGATTAATATTTTTAGTGTTTTCAGTTATTAAAATCAGAATTTTACAAATATTTTGTGTTTGATACCGACGCTCTGGTTTCATTTTGGTAATTTTATAAATTTGTTCTGTAAATGGACGCTACATCTGATGATGTTCTGATAAGAACATAACATCCCGTGAATTATGAAATAATAAATATTTGGGAGGTAATCATTCGATTCATTGATGGTGTACTTCCATTAACTAAATAAATTAATAAACACCAAGTAATCAGGAATATTTATTATTTAGCATATTAAACATCAGGTTGTTGTAGAATTAGATAGTCTAAATGTCAATCATTTGGTGGTATGGAAATAAATTGATTGGGTTCCTGAGTTCCAAATCAGCAATAAGTATGTTTCTGTACCAGTAAAAATGCGTCAAATGAAATCATCAACATGAGGTTTGTTGAACAAATGTTGATTCCATGTTTAGACGGTTACTAAACATTCATCGGCTGAAACTCTCAATGCGAGTGGTTTAGGCGCCGGTAGTTTGATGGAAATTCGTCGGGGAGAGTGCCATGTGAGACTAATTTCCAGTACCGGCTTAACCAGAAAAACCGATAAATGCATAGTGATCCGGTTGGATGCGTCACAGCTAATGTTGTAGAAATCAATTTGTTGATTTTCTTAATATAACAAAAATCAGCTGACATTGATTGGTACAAAATACTTAAACACTTGATTGGGACGATAGAACTCTATTATTTCGGCCTATGATTGACATATTATGTGTTTGCATTGTGATATAATCCAAGTAGTCTTCGATTAAGAGTTTGATTGGAGAAAAGCGTTTTTTTGAACTGCTCTATTAGAATAGCATAAATCAATAAAATAGGCGTTCCAACATACATAAAAATAACATTGTCATGCTTTAAACAAAACATTGTCACTTGTTACAGGAAATGAATGACTGATTATTTAAATCATATATATATATATATAATTAAAATAAAATTTATTGTACATTTCTTAAAATAAAATCCTTAATTTAAGTCATGATCCTTAGATCATGACTTTATGTATTTTTTTTCTTTCAAAATGAGGTCAGAAATCTTTAATATATATACCGTCCATTTGGGATCAGAAGTAATGTATTAAATTAATTATATTAGGTTGGGGAAAAAGAAATCCATTATTTTGGCGTGAAATTCAAAACTTTATTTAACATATTTCAGATTGTCCTCTTGGAGTCAAATATGCACCGTTTTGTTGTATAATTAGTTGTCATCTTGTAGGTAGCTTCCTAATGCCTCTCTCGTAGAAGTCTTGGTCCTTATTGGTGAAAAACTGTGATAATCGATTTTCACAATCTTTTATTGATCCTATTTTCTTATCACTTAGGAAATTCTGCAATGCGAGAAAAAGGTACTAATCGCTTGGTGCCAGGTCCGGACTATATGGAGGATGTATTAAAACTTCCCAACCAAACTCCCTGAGTTTCTGGCGAGTCACTACAGATGTATGTGGTCTGGCGTTGTTGTGATGGTACACAACACCTCTTCTGTTGGTCAATTCTGGTCGTTTTTCATCAATTGCTATCTTCAAACGGTCCAGTTGTTGACAGTACTGATCTGAATTTAGTGTTTGGCCATACTGAAGCAACTCATAATAAATGATTCCTTTCCAGTCCCACTATTTACACAATATAACCTTCCTGGCCGTTATTCCTGGTGTCTCGACCGTTTGAGGTGCTTCACCGTGCTTTGACCACGATCGTTTTCGTACAATATTGTCGTATGTGACCCATATCTCATCCCCAGTAACCGTCCGTTTAAGAAATGGGTCGATTTCATTTCGTTTGGCCAAGGCTTCGCAGATGGAAATTCGATCCATTATGCTTTTGGTGTTAATTGGTGTGGAACCCAAACATCAAGTTTCTTTTTGAATCCTGCTTTGCTTAAATGGTTTAAAACCGTTTTGTGGTCGATCTTCAGCTCCTGTGCGATGCTACGACTACTAACATGCCGGTCAACTTCGATCATTGTTGAGATTTTATCGACATTTTCAACGATAGGCCTGCCTGTGCGAGGTGCATCTTTAACATCAAAAATGCCTCCACGGAATCGACGAAACCAAAATTGCGTGAAACACCATTCACAATAACAGCCGCTTGTATCGAATAAAAACTGTAAAATGTACCGAATTTTTTCTTTGATGACTTCCATTTTTAACACCCTGTAACTCAGAACTGAATAAAAAAAGCAAAAATTTTTTTGTGAAATTTTACTTTGACAAAGAACATACATTTGAAATTGTTTGATCGATAAATAATGGATTACTTTTTCCCCAACCTAATATTTTATATTTTCAATAATATAAAAGTAAAATAAAAAATCTTATATTTGAATCAAAAATCTTGGAACCTTTAAAATTACTTTGATGGGGCAATCATTTAAAACGAAAAAATCATAAACATATATGACTCTATTTGTGAATTTGGATTTATTTAATCCAATTTAGAAAGAGATTATTTTTTGGTAGTCTATCACTTGCTAAGCAAATTCAAATAAATTTTTATTTTCAAACAAATTCTCCCGGGTCTTCCTCTAAATGATCGAGAGATGCATTGCTTCTTTCGTTTTTCTGTTTGGCTCTTTTACTGGTTTTTCTACTTGGATGTGAATTGACAGTCGATTGAGAACTGGAAGATGATGTATGAATGGGTTGTATTGACAACCTTTGGTTAACAAGAGGTCTAGAATGACTAGGATATAAAGCTTGAGAAACGTCTTCAGGCAAAGTAGTTATATTACAAAAAGAACTCTTTTTTCGTTTATCACTATTTTCCAAAACTAAATTTGATTTATAATTTTTCCACAAACGATCAATAACTTCAGATGTTATTAATTCTCCAACATTTTGTGACATCAATCTGAGAATAAAGACTCCATCTTGTCGAAGATAGTTGTTAATAAATTCATAGGTTGTTTTCATATCGGAAGAAGATATAAGATTTCTTAATTTGAGAAATTTTCTAATAAAATGCATTCTAGATGACTCTAGCGAAAGTCGTGTCATCCACTGAAAGAAACTACTTATAGAAATGCTGGCTACAAAAACAAACCAAAACCACATAAAAATAAATATCTTTTCGTTCAACATATTAATTGGTAAAACACATTGTACTGTGTAAGGATGGGTGTTGGCCAATTTACGAACTTCAAAATCACAGAAAGTAACTCGAGGAAAATTTCCCGACTCTTCCCAAGAAAATCCGGATGATAAGTGACGTATTAAGTCCAAACCATAAAAAGTATAATTTGATCCAATAAACTCATTCATAAGAAAGAACTGCCCAATAACATTAACAATATATAAGCATTTAGTACTGAAGTAGAGTGAGGTTAAATAATTTCCGTACCATTTATCACACCAAAAGCACATTAGCTTAGAAAAACAATTTTTACATCTAGCTGTCGTTCCTTTTTCATTAATTTTTTGATATCTTAATGACTGATCAATATAACGAGAAACATATGCAATACTTAATCTTCGACCTTCTTGATCTTTCAAGGCTTCGGTTTCAGCGGTTACCTCAATGATTGAAGATAACTAGAAATAAATGAAAAACACAGAATAATAATTTTAAAAATAAAGAATTTGAAGTCAAAATATTTAAATTATTTTTAAAACTATTTCTAAATTAAGTCAAATTCTCGTTGAAATTAAAGGTGATGCGATCAAAACCCCCGTGGATTAATACGGATAAAAACAATAAATTAAACCCTAAGACATGAATTTTACAACTACAACATTAAAGGTTATTTTTCAATGTGTTTTTTTGACGTACGCTTTTTATACGAAACATGAAAAATGTGTCTCTTCCATAAAGCTTCATAACCACTCATCTAAGAACGTTAAGTGATACTGGTTGGTCGCTGCACTCCAGTGTTGGCGTTGTGTATCTTTCTCTAGGACTATTTTTAAAAACTTCCACCTCCAGTAATCGTAGAGCCCAGCTTGTCATCTTTTTGTAAAATTTATGCAATGAATAATTTTGGTCCTAATGAGGACGGGTTCTCGTTCCATTATTTTCAATGTCCAATCGCAAAGTTGGGCCCTAAAGAGGGCCGTATGTCTTTCGTAATTATTAGAAGCACTTCAGGAACCACCGATGAAATAATCTGATTGAAACGTTTTCCTAAGATTCGAATTCAATTCATAATCGAGAGTGGTACTATTCAATTCGACCATGACGCTGATCGGCACACACTTTCCATGGATTCCAGAAGTAAAGTAAACATAAATTCTCTGTAATTGCAAATCCCTGTCACCTTCGTAAACACCAGTGGTCCGTTTGATTCCGTGTTCATTGGTGATTATTTTCCAAAACTTCGTTCCAATACTGTTTCCACAACTTTGAAATATTCTCATTAATTCATACCATTGATCATGGATGTCTTCACAAATTTTAGTAGGTGCTGAAATCTCGTCAGTTTCTATGATACGCAATCTCTGATCGGGAATCCTTAAATGATTATCTTCAAGTGTCTTTATAAAATAATCCACATTAAAAATATAACCAAGCGGTAAAGTTATCTGTTCTTTTAAATTAGACATTCAATTTCATTTAACTAATATTTCTATAATAAAGCAATCGATAATCCTTAGTAATCTTTATTAGATCTCAAACTCTATAATAACTGATTCGTTTAAACAAACGAATTAGAAACGAAAAACTCTTACATTAATAATATATATATATATATATATATATATATATATATATATATACATATATACATTTATATAATAAATATACATAATTTTAATTTAATTTTTTTTTCTTTTTATTATATATCTATATTTTTTTATATAAATTTAATGTAAATTTTTTATATTTTTAAAATTTTTTCTATATAAATTTAATGTCGTTAGTTGTTAACGACAGTTAAAAACGACAATTTATTTCCCGACTCCAAATCTGTGGCGCAGATTCACCCGAAATTATTAATCCGCTGTAATCAATTGCAAAACGAGTTGGTGATTTGCACTCCATTTCGAGTCACAAAAATAGATAAAATTAATCTGGCATTTGATATCGAGTCTTGAACTTGTGAGATTAATAAACAACTAAACTGCTTTTAAAAAAATCTTTATTTCAATTTTGAATTCTATATTTTCTTTTGTTACCGTTGTGAGGAATATTTGGAATGTTGATGTTTTGTGTATTGTTTGCATGTTTAAATGTTGTGTTGATTTGAGATTGTCTCTCCTAATCAGATGGATGGTTAATATTTTAATTCTTATAATCTGAAACTAGTTTATTCAAATTTAAAATTCAATTTTTTAATTTATTATGATTGTAAATTTTAAATAATTCTATTAATTGTATTTTTGTAATTTTTTAAATAATTAAATCAAATTAATGTTTTTAAATGATTATGAAAATAATTTTATTTTAACCAATAAAATTTAAAGCATATTTTTTAAATAAAATAATTCTTTTCAAGTTAGTTCAAATTTTGGATGAGAAGTAATAAACATTGAGTAATTGATTTAAGTGAAAGTAATACTATTGATTGTCATAGAGATGATCAAAATTGTGAATGCAATAAATGTTCTATCAAATGTGTGAGTTCTCTTATCAACCGCATTTTGGTATTATTAAAACAAAAGTACAACAAACAATTTTATATGTACGCACACATATACATTAAAATTTTCTAAATTCGAAACAATACAAACACATTTTTTTATTTATATATTTTTTACCATTAATTTCCAAAATATAAAATTTTCTTAAATAATTTACTAACTAATATACATCTCCGGAAATGAACAATAAAAAATCAAATTTACAAATGATAATTTTAAAAAAATTCAAAATTTTTAGTCCCTTGCGAACTAGTTGAGATGGCCATCCAGAAATAGAATCATACTGAAATTCAGTTTGATTCTCAAACATCGGGTATGTCCCTTTTGAAGGTAAAGTAATGATTAAAGTATTTTAAAAATAGAACAAGAAAGAAATTTATGGTCAATTTTATACAAAATTAATCAAAAAAGAAAACCCAGTAATACATAATCAATTTATGATTTATAATGGTTTAAAAATCTTAATAATAAAACTTTATTTAATTTTGGATTTTTTCCTGAATCTGATTATATATTCATCAGTGGAATGTTCTCTGTCAACTAATCATTTTAAATAAAAAGAAACGAGAGTTTTCCTTATTTGATTGAAGAAAAGTGATTTTCATTGTGCAGAAATAAATGAATAATTTATTTCAATATTTTTCATCAATTTTTCATGATGCCTGCCAACTAAATAATAATTATAATAATTAGAACAGGCTTAACTTTACTAAAGATTATTAAAATATTCAAATAAATAAAATATAATTTATACTTATGCGATTAAATATTTTTTTGATTAATTTAATTTTAATAAATTTTTTAAAATTCATATAATAAATTTCAAAAATAATCATTATTGTAGTGCCCTACTTACCGACACTGCGTGATTATTTTATTTGCGTGTTCTTTGACTTTTGTGTTTACTTTCGAGTGCTTTTGTAACCCTTTCGTGTTTGATGTGTGTGTTTTCTTTGTTAATTGTTATTTTTGTACCAGTGGCATTTTTTTGTACCAGTGGTGTTCCTTCATCAGTAATATGAAAGTGAAACATCATTTCATTTCTAAGAATCATGAAAGTTTCATTGTTAGAAAATCCGAGTTCCGTTGACAGTCAACGAAATGCAAACTGTTGTTTCTATGATTGATGAAAATAAATACGGAAATATAACCTTCAGAAAAAGGTATCGAAAGTTACGAAGGTATCAAAAAGTAATCAGAGAAAAAGAATCAGCTAAAAGATTAACGAAAGACCAAAATCAAGAAAAAATTCTTATTAAAGCTCATATCGCCAGATTATTTGAAGTTTGGAGGTTCAATAACTCCAAATATGTATCGAACCATCGTCTGCTTCTCTGAGACGCGATTATTTTTTTCTAATAGCAAAATCGATGCGAATAAACGACATTGAAGATGAAAAAAGTACAACATTCTATAGAGAAAGTAATTCAAAGGACAATAAATATTAATTGTCTTGGATCATTATCAAGCAACTTGAAAAACTGTCTCTTGTGAACTAAATTATTTATTATTCTTAACATGTTCAATAACAGAACGACATTTTATCAGGATCAATCGGAATGAAATAATAAAAGAAGTAATTGGACAATGTGAAGCATGCCAAAAAAGTAAAACATTAACGACCGCTATGAAGGAAAAACGCGTGACATTAGTCGCAAATGAACCATTTGAGAAAGTGTACATAGACATATG
>MQRK01227668.1:36249-52354 GCA_001938485.1 Girardia tigrina
CTTTTTGGGATTCCGACAAATACTTTTTTACAAAACGTTCACCATACACATCATGTTTCGAAATATGCCATTCTAAACAATTGGCAGAAAAGCCTGCTGCATTAATCGACCTTCGAAACAAATTAAAATTTATATGACACATTTTTTAATTTTTATAAAGTTCTTTTTTCATTTTTAAAAATATTTTTTTATAAATTGCTTTAAAAACGACACACCTACTATTTGATTCCACCTACTATTTTAATAGTAGGTGGAAAATTTTTTGAAAACTTCATTACACCTACTATTTCATGTCCACCTACTATTTGATGTTATCCGTTAATTAGCATACTTATTATATAATTTTAACTATTCGAATATAAAAGACAACCACAACTATTTTAAAATAGGTCTAAAGATATACTTTTTCAGACTTTTTTTATCGATTTATGCTACATTTTTTATATGAATCCCATCAAAACCGTGGAGAACGATTGATCCATTACCTGATTTAATATGATTTAATATGAAATTTATTGTAAAATAAGTAAAGATAATAAAATGTGTTATAAAGATCTTAAGAATAGTAAGACAGAATTTAATAAACTTTTATAAAGTGAATACAATAGGAAGAAAAATAAATATCAAAATAAATATTAAAAATTAACGAAGTTTAATTAAATATTCATTCAAAAGAGACTACAATATTTAAAAAATACAAAATTAATATGTAAAATATTTAAAAATAGTTTTTTTATAATTTAAATAGTTTTAATTAAAGAAAAGTTTTATAACATTAAATAAAATACAAAATTTCGAAAATAATAAATTTAATTATATTTATATTTACAATTATTTTGATATTATTGGCTTGTGCAAGAAAAATTAAAAATCCCTACCTAGAAATTTACTTAGACAAAACTTGTTTAAATAATATGCATATTGTTGCAGTTAGGAAATGAATGGTTGTTTAAATAATCATAAGCTATTGGTATTTTTAAATATATTTTTGTAATGATTATTTCTTCACTTGATTTCTCATCAGAATGTATTTCAGAACCTAATAACTTTAATTAACCTCCTTACATTTTTTATTTCAATTGTTAATCATAATAATAATGAATTTAAATGCAATTCAACTGCATAAATAACTACTTTTTTAATTATATTTTTAATACGAAAAACATGAAAATTAATCAACATATAAAGTAAGCTTCTCAAACCAGTTAAGACTAACTATGCACATTTACATATGTGATTATTTTCCTATGCTATTCATCTTTAATTGACCCCTTGCTTAATATTGTACCCCGACAAATGTGCTAAAAGGGGATTGCTTAAATGTTTTTGACATTTTTTATTATTAATTCGTTAATGCTACAAATAATTTTTGAAAAATAAATTTAATATAATGGATCAAAAGATAAAAAAACAAATTAATTATCAATTTAACAATTATCCAAAAGACATAATCTAAATTCCACTAAACATACGACTTATAGTTTGCTCTGTAAAGTCCTGTTCACAACAGAAATGATCGACCAATGTGTAAATGGTATGATGATGACAAGCAACATATGACTGAAATATATTATGCCAACCTTCAACTGAACTATTTTCAAAAACATTAAATTTATTTTTGAATAATTTTTAAATTATTTAAGAATTCTGTTGAACTCTATGTGTCCTTTTGAATTGGTTTTTCAAATTCTTTACTGTTGGTCTCGTGTTCTCGTAAACCGTAATCAACTCTCGAGATAGTAATGTTATGACTAGTGTCTCCTTCAGGTTATCTGGTACTCCCGCTGCTCTGAAATACCTATTACAACTAACAGTGAACATCTCCAGATCATCATCTTTCCTTAGATGTTCTGGTATCAAAAAAATTATTTTTTTTTCAAAAATTATTTTTAGCATTAACGAATCAATAATAAAAAATATCAAAAAACATTTATGCAATCCCTTTGTAGCGCATTAGTCGGAGCTCGCTTTTGTCGCTATGCGCATTTGTCGGGTCGCCACTTAATATTGGCACCCTTACTAATGTTACATTAGCGGATATATATTTATACAACAACTAAGAGTTTATAATATTAAAAAAAGAAAAACAATCTTTATTTCTTTCTTAAGACATTAATGTAAATCATATTTTTTATATATTAAATTCACTTTGATATCAATTAGTTTATTATAACATTATCGATATGTTATATTAATATATTATATTTTAACAATTTTAATAGATATATAATACGAACAAAATATTTTTCGTCTTAAATAAATGGCATAAGAATATTAGTTAACAAAATGGAGATATTAAATATAAACAAATGTTACTAAAACAAGATTATAAAGAACAATTAAAATTTTATTTATAAATTTATTATTTACATATGCTTCTATTTATTGTTTAATGTTATATCATAACTATGTTAACAATGTGAAAAATAAATAAAATTATGATTATTCCATAAATTTAATAGGTTAATTTCAGCGCCTTAAAACTAATAAAATTAATAAAATTAAATTACTAATTTAAAAATTGAAAAATACATCAGAACATATGTACACATGTATGTCATTACGTCTATAATTTCCAAAAATCAAAAAAAAATTGTTAAAAAAATTTGTAAAGTTGAAAAAATAATTCTTATTTCCCTTGAACGAATTCTAGATCTAATTATTGAAGTCATAATCAGATTTTATCCGTCCAAGTACGTCTCCAATTATCATATTTTGTCATATAATGTGATATCAAATAAAATACTGAATATTTATTTTAAACTTTTTTTATAATAATAATGAAGCAATTATAAACAACATGAAATTGTCGAAGAAATAAATCAGTCAAAGGAATATATATATATATATATATATATATATATATATATATGTTTAAATGTTAGTTTGTTTGTTTGTTAATTTTTTGGGCACGCTATGATCAAAATGCGAAATTCCGGAGGAAATAGAGCGATTCCACGAAATACATGGTCAATCTGGATAGCCCGCATTATCATGGTTCTGTCGGTGCAGTGCCTTTGCCGAAAGACTCCGGGAAGTCGACAAAATCGAACGAAAACAGCGCTGGTCGTAGAATGTTAAATCCACACCGAATTCAAATAATGCCGATTTGAATGATTCCTACACGGAATTCTGTAAGAATTTTTAAGAATACTAATTACACATTAGTTCAATTGATAAATGACGATTTCTATCACTTATTTACTAATTAATATTGCTAAAAATCAATTTTGTATTAATTTGCAAGTTTTTACTATGAATAATAGGTTAGGGTTAGGGTTAAAGCTCAATTATTATCTTCCTACAATACTAATTAATTAATATTTTTGAAAATCTTAAAAGTTATACTTGAATTAAATTTGACAACAAAGAAAATAGATAAAAAAGTTACTCTAAAAACGTGGTAAAAGACTTAATAGAGAAAGACTATGTTGGGTTTTATATTATTATTTTAATTTTTTAATTTTTTGTACTGTGAGTGTTTCCATTTGACCCAACATATTATTTGAGATCCATACCGTACCCAATCAATCCCATCTGGCCCTTTGATCTCACCAGTGATGTTGATGAAGTACCTATTGGGTTATACATTATATTTAAATATATTAGGTCTATGAAAGTTGACTTATGCTACTTCTATTTAATTAATGATTATCTTATTTTTTTCCTCAACATGTTTTTTTTTGATTATTATATTTCTTATTATGATTTTATCATTTTCATAACAGGGATTAAAGCTAAAAGAACATGAACAAATTATATGTAAATTATCGTCCTTAGTCATCCAAGTCTGATAGATTGTCAAACTCTTTCCCTTTACCAGTTGTGATAGAGCGGAACTGTAGTTGTCATGATTTTTCTTCTGAATTTCAAGTTTTGATTTGAGGTCCAGCCATTATTGTTGTTCTATAGTCTCTTGGAAATTATTTGTTGGTAAAATCAACGAAATTTGATTAGAGGTATCAAAATTAGAAGACTCTCTCTGACTGGTGTTATTTCTGATTACAGTCTTTCCATCTTGGACGTCAACCTCAATGCTTGACGTCAAAAATGCTTGCATTCATATTACGAGTGGTAGTTCTGTGAATCACCATCGACAAGACACTGCAATCCATTAATAACACTTTTTTTGGTACCATAGCTTTTGGGCCGTGGGTGCACTCAATTATGCACAAGCATATGGCTTGGGTTTGCATATTTTTGAGTGCCTCAGTAGGCGAGAAACCTGGTGGCGCCTATCTCAACTCCAGGCCTATTGAAACATTTGAGCTTTTCGCTTCGATGTAATAGTTTTTCAACTATATAAATAGTAATTAATTACTTTATTTCATTGCACTGAAGATGCTGAAATGGTGAAACGCGTATGTATTGTCAATAAATTTAATATTCAAAATGGCCTTTGTTTGCATTATTATTAAAATGTCATTATCAATTCTAGATTATATATATAATCATTATATATATAATAATATTAATCATATAGTTATATACTTATAATCATATAGTTTCTACATCGGAACAATTTTTCAATATTGTGTTAAATAAATCAAAAACAAATCTTCAACCAAAATAAAATACATTTGAAAAATTTAATAAACTGAAACAGCTGTCGTGAACCCTATGTCAGTTTGTCTTTTTCATTTAATAAAAAAAATAATTCCAGTCTTTGATGTCCAGCGTCAGATAAATCTTAAATAAACTCCAACAACAGATATTAAAAATGAAGTATAAGTTCAACTGAAAAATACTTTGAAATTATTTTTTTATTTTTTCGATTTTTTAAACGAAGATAAAAAACTAATTCAGTGTGATATGATATTGATAAAAAATATTTTTATTTAGTTTAATTAAAAAATAAAAGTAAATATTTCCGTGATTATTATTAATGGTTTATAAAGGGGTATAGACTTAAACGAATAAAAGTAAAGAAGACTTTCTGGAAAATAAAATATAAATAAAGTGTTAAATACCAAATTATAATATTTATTATATTAAATAAGTTGGTCAACTTTAACATAAAATTTCTGAAGGAAAACTTTTGCATTGTCTACAATTCCAATAAATGTCACAATTGCAACATCAATTGTTTATTTACATAATTAAATCTCAGTGAATCATTTATTAAAGCAAAACTGAGACATTGTCTTTTGTAGAAAGACAATTTCTTTTTAATAGTTAATCCTTTCGCCTCCATTGTAAATCTTATTAATGAAAAATGAAAAATATTTTATGTTGAATTTTGAATATTGAGTATAGTATGGATATGTGCTTCTCCCATCCAGATGGAAAATTGGTATTTGGGATGTTTGTGACGATTAATTGTTCAAACAGGATTTACAATTTAAATTACAACATAAAATTTTTAAAAAATTAAATTATAAAATGTTAAATCTTTAAATATTTGCGTTATGTTCGCCATCTGCAGCACAAATATTTTTTTCAGTCATAAAAAATAAAAAAAATTCAACAAAATTTATTAACTAACAATAATAAGGTTTTTAAAAAAAATTACGAGATTTTCGTGACTTTTTAAATTTAACCGTTTTTTAATAAATATATGAAATAATATTGATAATAAAAAAATATTGGAACCTAAAATCTTATTTTAAAGTCTTATTTCTAGATTTTATTTTACATAAATAAATATACGATGTAAAAATAAAATATCGATAATAAGAAATAAAATTCTTTATCATCAAAATCTAATTTTAAAATTTTACAATTTGAATATTGGAACTTTTAATAAAGTAAATAATTTAAAACTGATTTTAGTATCTTATGCTGAGATTTATCTAATAAAGGTTGCTAGTGCAATGAAAACATTAGTATTTTACACTGTTTGTTTTTAAATTAAAAATATAAAAATTGAAATAATTTTTCGTTAATTTTTCTTCACTATAAAAATTTCAAAAAAAGTTTTTTGTTTTTCGAAAAATTAATTTTACTTTTTAATTTACATTGTATCTAGTTTCAAATAAAGAAAGCCACCAGGCCATCTGAATATTGTAACATTCACGAGAGCCATTTCCAAAATTTTGGCTCAAAATATCAATTATTCTTTTATCAATTTTTTTATTTCTCCACGCGACAGTTAATGAGTCCATATACAAAAATATATAGTTTTGTGGGGTTTGCGAGGCATGTAGTACATGTAATTTATTGATATAAACATGAAAATACATCTACGGACATACCGCATACAATAGTGCCTTTTTCCATTCTTTTTATTAGCTTACTTTCTATATAGGTATACATGTAAGTATCCATGGATTTTAAAAACTTTATTTTAAAAGTTTTTTACTCAATCTATTTTCTCGAAACTTTGGATATTTGGATATTTGGACTTACTCATTTTCGATGACAATAACTGATTATGTAAAAATTTGATCGAAAAAAACTTTTTAAGGTCCCAAAATGAGAAAAAAACGGTCCCATCGGAGTTCCTGACCAATATTAATTGAAAAGGATCTACTTATAAATTGTAAGTAGTTTATATTAATTTTTTATTGTGTTTTTATGAAATTAATTTTTTAATTAAAACTTTGTTGGTAAAGTAGAGTTCTGTCTGCATAAAAATGGACATAAAAAATTTAATTTTTTGATTTAATAGTTTTATTTGATCAAATGCGCATATTAAGAATTAAATTAACAGAATTAAAGTTGGTTGTGATATTAAATTGAACAATGTATAAATAAAAATTAATTAATAATTAAAAATATTTTTTTTAGTGTTTTCAGACGTGAGAGAGGTGTCATTAATCTTTTTTCAGATTATCACAGGTTATATTTGTACTAATAGAGAATAAATGAATGAACTTTCAATCTATTAAAACTGATAACATAAAGATTCTACGTAAATTAATATTTCTTTTAAATAATTTTCAACATTCATATTAAAAAAATAATTTATCAGAAGCATCGTAAACAATGTCTGTCAAACTGGATCACCAGGAAAAAAATAATCCTGAGGTATAATTACTTAGATCAAGATATCAACTAAAAAAAGATAAGATTCATGAAACGATTATTCGCTTGAATGATCCACCTTTGAAATTAAAAAAGAACCGCTATCAAGCATTCCTCATAAAAAGTGTTTTCAAATGAAATCTAAATCGCTCGAATATTAAAATACTTTTTACTGCAATAATGCAACGTCCATAATTCCATCAGTGAATGAAGAAATAGTCCAAGTACACAATTACTAGTACCAGGAAGATTTGATGGACAATTCGCATTACAAATTGCTTGAATTAACACTACATTTCAAGATGAATGATGTTTTTGACACGTCTGAATTTCTAAATTAGATAAAGACAGTTTCATGTAATAATCTTAAGTCTTTCTGGTTATTAAAAAATATATATGATATAAAAATCTCAATTACTGACTTAAATAAAGTAATAAATAAGTAACTGTAACATAAATAAAGAATAATTCGTGAAGTATGTAAGCTTTTATTCTGGACGCATTTTTTGTTTAAAATTTGTTATTATGTCGTCAAGTATAAAATTTGTAGAACTAAAGTCAAAGTTTATTTATGATTTACCATTACAAATATTTATGTCATTCATCAAAGTATGCACTCATATTATCGACACACTTTTGCCATTTAAGCAGCAGCTTGTTGAGGCAATTTGAATAAAAATTTGTTGGGTAAGAATTTATAAATTTCTGGAAGATCATTTTTACGGCATCTTTGGAATTGAATTTTGTTACTATCGTAGAGTTTTTCAAACTGAGAAAGAAATGATAATCAGTTTGGGAATAGGTCTGGTGAGTATGAAAGATGATGCGAAGTTTTAACTGAAGTTCCTATAGTTTCTTTCACGGTTTTAAGCACAATATTGGGTTTTGGGTTGTTTTTGAGCAAGAAAGGAATAGAACTGTTTTCAAAAAGCGTCTGTATTCCTTTGAAATTTATCATAATATCATCAAATTTTTGCAGTAGAAATCTGCCGTGATCGACAAACCAAGTTTCATGAAGTCATAATATATTATATGAGGGGTTAATTTAACTTTGCATTTCGCCAAAATAGTATATTTTTTTAATTTAAGAGTAAAAAAAACAATTAAATAAATACAAAAGTTTAAAATTAAAAATAAAAATATTTTTATGTTAAAATTTTTATTAAATATTTTAAAATTAAAAAGATATAATAAAGCAAACTATTAAAAATTAAAACTTGAAAGCCAATTAAAAACGTTTATTAATTTCGACGGTTTAACCGTCATCGTCAGAACAAATGATTTTTCAAACGAAATTTACTTACATAGTGCAGTTAATGATTATGCAATCAATACGTAATCAGTACATCATTTAAAAACTCTCAACAAAGTTGTAGAGAATGCAGTTTGAACATTAATTTTAGGATCCAAAGATCTTATATATAACGCTTCACATGTCACTCTCTCCCAATAATTTTTAAATTGAGTGCACAGAATTTTAAAGTGTTGTGAATTTATATCTCCTTTACATTGTCTTCTATGTCCTGCAATGTTACTTCCACCTTCATTACGACTGTGTTCCTGGATTCTCTTACAGAAATGACGTGAAGTCTCTCAAATGTATGTGGCGTTACACCCATTACATGTATATTGGTAAATGAGATCCGAACACAATCCCAATGGCGTTGGAGATTTATTGCCGAACATGCTTTCAATTTTCTCGTACCTATCCCGTACCCAGAAAATTGAAAGCATGTTCGGCAATAAATCTCCAACGCCAGACGTATATTACTAATTAAAATGAAATAAGTTTTGTAAAAATTTTAGAGTAATTATAATATTTTAATTAAATTGGGTCAAATTTTTATAAAAATTAAGTTTTAAAAATTCACAATTAAAATATCATTTTTGGAGTTAAAGAATATTGTAAAGAAGATTTTGATATATGTTGTATCACTATTTAAAATCATAATGTTTATTGAATTTAATTGTCGTTAAAAGTTTTAATTCGGTTTTTTAATTTTTAAAGGACAAAATATTTTTGCCCAAAAAGACTTAATGATTTAATTTTTTAAAGAAAGTTGTTGAAATGTTTTAAATCGTAATATGAAAATTTATTCTCAAATAAAAATAAATTAGGTTATAGAATTTATAAATTTTCTTTTCATAATATTTTTTAATCAAGATTAAGTAAAATAAATTTTAAAAACTAAAGTACTTAACAGAAAATAAACTTTAAAAAGAATGCAATTTCTGTTAAAACCAAATAAAGGGTTTTATTTAAAAAATAATTTATCATCGAATGATTAATAAGGAAAAATATATTTAAGAATTGAATTTTTAAAAATATTTTAATAAAGATCTAAATTTATAAACATTGTAAAAAAATTAATAAAACAGAAACAAAATAAGATTTATGCAAAATTGAAGAAAATAACATATATATATTTATACATCGATATTATTATTTATATTTAGAATTTTTAGATCTGGATTATGTAATTAAAATTTTGTTCCTCCTAAATTTGTTTCAATAATGAAAATTGTAGTAGAAATAAAGTTTACAAAATTATGAATTCCAATTTTAATCACGAACCTAATAGGAGATAACCACTCTTATAATCGCACCATTAAATCAGATGTTAAAGGACAAAATCAATTTATCAGAGGGTTTACTATAACTTAGTGACTTGACGCCGTGAGTCCATTTAGAGTCATCATGTGGCTAGCGAACATAAAAAGATTGAGAACTCCTGGTCTGAAGTTAATTTTTATTTCTTGAAAGCGTTATTTTAGATTATTATTTACATTCTTGTCTTCCTATTTTATGAAGAAAAACAGCTGAGAAAAGAGAGTCTTCAGAAGTTTTATCTTGTTCAGTTATACTTGTTACCTTTGTAATAAAATAAATTTTTTAATAAATATTGAAAAATTTCGTAACCAATAAATTATTTATTTCAATTATAAATTGCAGTTGAAAGAGGAAATCATTTTTTATACTTTGACAGAACTGAAAAAATAAATTGGAAATTTATAAAATTATAAAAGAACTTAACAAAACAAATATTCAATTTATTTTAACTATTTATTTATTTCATTAAATAAATTGAATTTATATTTAAATAAAATTGATAATTTATCATTTAAGTGTAAAGCAGTTTCATTACAAACGATTTATTAAAACATATTTTAATTTATATATTTTGTTTGTAAAATATAAAATTAAGGAATTTTTATACTTGAATTTTTTTTGAAAAAAAATCCCTGAATTGTCAGGAATAATTGATTCCTTCAAGCATACTGTTTTATTAGAAAGAAGAATAAATTTCTTTCCGTCAGGAATAGTTATAAAAAAGTATTTTGCGTGTTCCAAGTAATCAACTGGGGCATGAAAATCAAGTTGGAGATATTATGTCAATCAGAGAATGGCAGTGGATACATTATTTATATATTTGCCCAGACTGACATGTGGCAAAATTATGTGTTTGGAAATCTTTATTAAATTTTTAAAAAACAAATATTAAACTAGAGAATTTCCTGTCGAGTAAAGTGCCAGAAAGTAAGTATTTCTGTTGACTGGAAACATTTGCAATTAGCAATTTTATACCTGAATTATAAAAATTTTTCGAGTTGTATTTATTCGCATACTATAAGTTAGCCAGTTGATGTCAATTTATTTTCAAACAATCTTCGTAAAACGTTTTTTGAAAATACAAATTACGATCTTTTAAGACCTCGAGAAAACTTATTAATGATGATAAATTAACGTACTCTAAAGTTACATCTCATTCCTTTTCTGAAGGATCTGCGGATTTGATAGATTAACTTGAGGTCTTTTTAACAACAAGCTATGCTAAGGGTTTACTAGGTGGAACGGAAACCGTGCCTCCACATTAAATTGGGGAGGTCCGATTGTCGAGCAAATGGAAAAGTACGCAAATAAAAACCAAGCCCTAATTCTATTGAAATTAATGCCACTTTTCGATCAGAAAAGACAGTGTTTGATTAAATAATTACAATTCGATTGAATTGTCTCAAGGAAATTTTTATCATCCTGATTATAATGACAGTAGATGAGATATAGAAAAATGTTATTTATCGTCGGTAAAATAAATTCACTAACGATATTTGAAACTTTTGTTCAATTTAATTTAAACGTTTTATCATAAGGCTTTGCCAAACTGTCGATTAATGTAAACCAATTCGTTAATTTTGGTGAAAGTAATTTTTTCATGTCTCATTGGATTTATCGAAATAAAAATCAAAACCCCGCAAACTTTTATTTTTACATTGAAATTAAACTTTTTTGAATTGTCACAAAATCACGTATACAAACTTTCCTTTTAATTACTTCATTTAAACAATCATTATTATTTTTTACCGCACATTAAGAAATCACATTGCACACATAAACTACACACACAACTCGATAAATCGACAGACGATTCAAAAACTTTCAATTCAACACACTCGGCAAATATTCGACACACACCGGTCGAACCAGAAAGAAAACTCTGAGTCGACAATGACTCATTGGCTATACAAAATTCAAATAATAACTGAAATCAGTTCATTTTTTTTAATTTACCTAATTTCATTTTTAAACTTTCTTTAAGTATTTAAGTTTAATTTACTTGTTTAATAATTTATTTGATTTACGTAAACTTAATTAATTTATTTTCTTTTAACTATTTAAATTATTATTTGACTTATTTACTTAATTATTTAACTTAATTTATTTACATTAATTATTTTTATTAATTATATATTTCATATAATTTTTTTATGTATTTTTCCTAAACTGGCAAAATGTTCGGTCAAAATAACAAATTTTCCTCTCCACTCGGGTTATCATCGGTAATTGCTGAAAATTAATCTCTCTCAATTCGAACTTAAACACTAAGAATAACTTTCAAGGATTCGCTGTTTAATCACACCCGGTGCGTGCTATAATTTATGGTAGCAAATTGCAAGCCCTTTTGATATGACGTTTTGGACAGAAACCAGTAAAAACAAGTGTGCTGACCGTGCGCGTTGTACGTGTTTTAGTTTTTGTGGGTGGATGATTTGAACCGCCATCGTCTTGATGTATGCGTGTGGTTGTGTGTGAGTCCGGTACTCGTTATAAATATATTCAGTTTTTTTATATAGAGTGAGTCATTGTATATGTATAGAGTGTATGTGCTTTGCGCGTATTTCTAGTGCTTGTGGAACATGCATGTGCGCGTTAATGTGGGGTCAAGTATTGTTCAAAGTGTTCAAACTTTATTCTTGTTTATAGAGACGAATTCTGGATCCATATATATGTATTCTAAAATCTCTTGTAATTCCCCATTTCTTAAATTTAGGGTGGGGGAATAGTAATCCCCATGGAGGACTACAAGAAGTTTTATATATTATCAACATTATCAATATCTGCACTTTGAAGATTAAAATAATTAAGAGATTTAAGGATTATCGAAAATTTTTCATGTAAAACTATTTGTCGATAGTAAAAAATTTCATTTTTGAAGAAGGAAATGTTCATGGAGACTAGAAAAATCGTAATTTAAATAATTCATTACCATGACGAATATACAAAAATTATCAATTGCCAGAAGAAAACTTAGAATTTTATACTAATTATCAATAATAATTATTGTTATTTGATAATTATTATTAAAAAACAATTAATAATTACTAAGCGATTAATTAATTCAATAATCATAAACTGAGAAAATAAATCTGTGAAGCTGAAAGCAACGCATTTTTCTTCTGTCAATCTTTTGCGTGTGTTTGATGTGACCAAATGGAACATATTGAATGCAACATACGAGTTTTTTTTGTGAGAACATACCGAGGTTCGAGGACAACATACAAGCAAAGACTGAACTGCGTTTCTATCCATATAGTATTAGAGATCAAAGGGTAACTCCATATCTGATTGATTTATGGATTGCTGCAGCTCCATAGTTTCCGAAACTGTCAGAAATTGCACTGAGCTGTTTAAGTGTACCCTGTAACAGTGCTGCTGTTGAACGATCTTTCAGTATATATTCGGATTTGTTGAGAGACGACATACTTAGCATTAATAGCCATAACTTTGCTATGTAAAACATGTTGTACCATAACTCTAAAAAGCTATAAACTAAAATTTTAATAAAAAATTTAAAGAAAAGACTTATTTTTCAGAACTTTGTTTTATTTACTTTTTTCTTTGAAATTGGTAAAATGCATGTGAAAAACAACCTGCTTGTGAGTGAAAGCAATTTGTTTTTTCTTAAATTGAGTGTTTGTACTACGTAATATTTGGAAAAACCGATATGTTAAAATTTTACACTTTTAACTGCGATTGATCTGCGAATTTTAAAAGTTTTGCAGTAAAAATTTACAGCCCTATTAATAATTGATAAATTTGAATTCGAGTAGTTTGGTTAAATATTTTTATTGTTATTTATTTAGTACTTTTAAGTAATTACCTTTTATCTCTTTACTTTCTTACAACAAGCATTTGAGCCTTTTTGTCTACAGACGAAATTTCCCTTCTCTTGTAGATATATCCGACTAGCTAACACTTCAGACCATGTAATGTTGTATAACATTTGGGACAAGCTGAACATAACTCATAACTGGAGATCTAACATATAAGTCATTAAACACCATTTTTTGATCCTTTGATGTCGGCCCTTCCTATCATTGTGAAGCAGAATTCACAAAGCGTTGGATTGTTCACCCACCAATAGAGAACGTGAGCTGGTTTTAGACTGTCGTGAGACAGGTTAGTTTTACCCTACTATATAAAAGCGTCATTACAATGGTAATTCTGCTCAGTACGAGAGGAACCGCAGATTCGGATCACTGGTAAATGTGCTTGATCGAAAGGTCATTGGCAGGAAGCTACTTATGCTATTAACTGGAGATCTAACATATAAGTCATTAAACACCATGGACAAATGGTATATTGAAATGAATTTTGATGTGCACCTTTTTAAAAGCTTTTAAAATTTAATAGCATTAATTTCCATCTTCTGGCAAAGTCATTATTAGTTTATCAACAAATCCTTAAACTATTTTATATTAATTCTGTAATCGGGGGTATCTACGATGGATTTTTGTTAACCTAAATGAATTTGAAGGTAAAAATTGTTTTATAAAGAAAAAGAAAAAAACCAATTTACCATAATAACACATTTTAAAAATATTGTAGAATTAAGGTCTGGAAAAAATGAAATAAATAATACATTTCTTTTCTGAAAACCTTTAAAAATGAATGACTTGGAATTGTAAAAAATATTATCTTTTAATCAAAACATGTTTCAGACAATACTTGAGAAATTATTTTGAATTTTGTAACAAAAAGTTACTTTATACAAATTTATTGTGCTGTCGACAATGGATATACAATATGCTTTTCAAACAAGTTAAACCTTAACATAGAATTACAATTTGTTTGATGTAAGTTTAAAAATACGTACAAAATGTCGTTTAAGATCAGGAAATTTCATAAAATACAACATAAAAGAATATTTCTTGAAAAATGGTAGAAAAAAGAAATTGAATGAAGTTTTTGAATGAAGTTTTTATAGGATTTTTAACTAAAAGATAATGCATCCTCGGTTCCAAATAATTGTTTACATTTAAGATAAATCTTTCTGATCATCACTGTTTTTGGTAAACTTTAAGTTTTATTAATTTTCCTGGGACCAACAAGTATTTTCAAACATTTTTAGGTTGGTTTCTTTCATGTTAATTTTAACATTATCAGTTATAGAATAAAAACCAAGAATGATTGCAAAAAATTTACGTCCAACTTATCAATTGTCTAATAACGAAAGAAGTGTGACTTTTCAAGATTTTCTGATAAGAGGTCCAAGCAGGAATCATCCACGATGAAAAATGGATCCATAAATGGACTGTCGGCTAAATACAACGTGTCTAGAGTTTCGATTTCGAACAAGATCAACTTTTCGCTTCAGATCAACTTCGAATAGGGAAATAATCGTTAGTTCATTATTAATGAAACAAAATTGTTAGTGAAAGAAGAACAAATTAAGAGACATCAAGAACATTCCTCTAAATTAGAAATGGAAACATTATTTTGGAACAAAAGACCATGGTAATATAAAAACAATATTTCGGAAAAGAGGAAGTAACAAAAATTATGATAATGTAATCGATTACATGAAATCACACTAATCAAAAATCCATAAATTGTTTGAGACTGCCGATTGAAAATTGATTTTATGACAACGCAACCAAATTAATTCTGTGTAAGCATTTTGATAGTTATTGGGCGAGAGTGTCGTTAGAAGATTTGTTAAAAAGATCTCATGATCCTAAAGTCAATGTTCAAACGCAACTTTCAATTAATTTTTTAAGTGTTTTATTTAATTTTATGTAATGAATTACATACTCATCAAGTAAACATATATAAGCGGTTAATAAAATCATAATCAGTGATCTGAAGAATACCGTAAAACCGTCGAAATGAATGGTCATAAAATATATTTTAAAATAGTGTTCTTTTGTTTTAATAAAAAATGATCATTATTTTTTTGCAATTATTTACTATAAAAATGTCCTCTAAAAGTTATTTATTTTACAAAAAATAATTTTGACTTATTTTTTCATCATTAAACCTCATTGAAAAAAGTTAATAAACCTTGAAACTACACTTAAGAGTTCAAGTCAATGAATTTTGATAAAACTCATATTTTATACACACTGAAAACTAATACAAAAATTCAATATTCGAAATTAGTCTTAAGATTTAATAAAAATGAAATGTTTCCAATTTCATTCTCACATTTTTTCTTAAAACCAATGTAAAAAATTTTAAAAAAATAATATATAATTACATTGTTCACGCAACGAAGTTTAAATATTATTATGATTATTTATATTTAAATACCATATTATTAGTTTGTAAATAGAAAAAATCATTAGCTTAAAAAAGTTTTATTTATTTATTATTTTTTTGCAAAAATTCAATTGTAAAATGGGTAGTCAATATTTCCAAGAGATTTTAAAACAGAAGTAAATAACTAGTGGCTTATAATTGCATTATATATATATATATATATATACAGCTGTGGACAAAAGTCTGTTGACTCTCACATTTTAGCACAATATATTTGATAAATTTATGACATTTACAGCAGAATAGTTATAACATTTAAAT
>MQRK01227669.1:0-12523 GCA_001938485.1 Girardia tigrina
CATGAAGACATTGACCCTTCAATAGAATATTCAAGTTTTATACAAGAGAAATTTATGCTTGAAATGGAAATAGATGCTCTCGGTACTGACCAAATAATAAATAATAATCTAAACGATTATTATTTCTTGAGAAAAATATATAAACTATGTCGTTGTTTGAGACATAAAAGAATAAAAGATAATATTAAACCAAACTGTTTTTATGCAAATTTTGAACTGAAAGTAAACGAAACAGCATTGGTGATAGGAGAGGAATTACAGTTTTTAATAAACAAAAAAGCTTCTCTGATATATAGGGATTTTCGAGACATCGACTACAGTCTTCTGAATGACGTTTGCATTAAGTCTGCTGAAAGTTCTAATTTAAGATTTTCCCCTATTCTTCATAATCGAATACGTTTATTTCTTCCATTTTGTGATGATAAACAATGTCTAAACCAAAGATTTAGCAAACAATTTCTGAATAAAGTTTTAACAAATAATTTAACAAATTTATTTAAATGCGAATCATTGTTCCCAGATGTGGGGAGCTATCATAAAAAATGGAAAGCGTCATGTGGCATGACCATAACAGACTCCTGTTGGGTTTTTCATGACAAAAAGGAGTTGATAAATGAAAATGATTTTCGTATTTTTACTGATCAAAGTACGCAACATCTAAGAAAAAATATGAATCTTGTTTGTTCCCAATTATTAAGTATAACGAATCCATTGTCGTGTTATTTGGATGCTGTGTTGCAAAGAATCTTAACAACAGAAAATAAAGATGACGAAATAAAACAATTCGAAAATCATTTTCAAAGTTATGAGAAACATAAAATACATCTTGATAAATATTGGAAAATTTGTAACGGATATGAGATTCGACATTTGTTTGAGGGGTCGAGCTTTGTACTCGATTGTGTCTATGAAGAACATTGGGATGACAGAATCTTCTTTCATCATCCATTTTTAGATGAAGTAAACCATGAAAACTTCTTTCTTTATAAATCTTTAAATCTCAATAACATACCCCTCTATACATTAGAAAAAATTAATTTGACGTGGAAAACAATGGTTTTTTTGTATAATCCTAAAGAAAAAAAGAAAGAAAAATCATTTAGGAAAAATTATATGCAGCTAAAAGATATTTACAGTTTTCAGTTAAATAATGCAAAAAATTCGGAGATTGAATCAAACCTTAAAGAGATTAACATTGAAGATATTCGGGATATTTTGAGTAATGATCCATACACAGAACGGACTACATCAGAAATATCTGAGATGATTGATCCAACTATTATGTTAAAATATTGCATCACACCTCGACAAATAATGAGGATACAATTCGGTTATGATTACAGTAATGGGATAATGAAGATCATTCCGGAATTGTGGATAATAAATCCGGATTTCAGAGTTTGTCTTTGTCATAGAAGTGACCCTTTGAAATACTTCATAAATCCTCGAGAATTGTCTAAAATTAATTACGAAAGATTCATATATCCTGACGAATATAAATCCCAATTCGTTATTATTAACAGACTTGAAGGAATTTATCAGGCTATAAACTGTGAAAATAGTTTTTTTATTCATGATTTGAAAGTTGACTGGATTGCTGGGAAAAGGTCCAAAGATGAAAAAGATTACGACTTAAGAAATGATAATTACGGAATTCTAGTTTTAGAAAAAAGATGGTGTAAAAAGAGGTTTCTTCGATTGCTTCCAAAAAAAGCAAATGAGTTGGATTCTTTTCAAGCCCTAGAGGAAGCTGCGAAGAGAAATAAAATGGATTATTTATTATGTGTACAAACTTTCATAAAAGAAAAGAATGTTTATTGGATCGGACATTGTCGAGTGTCAGATATTTCTTTAATAAAGAAGGAAGATGTTATAAGAGGTAAAGGAAAATCAATAAATAAAGATGATACAGCAATTCATCTTACAATGAAATTGGTTCATTCAAGTTTTCCATTGAAACATTCACACGAACAATTATACTCAATTGAATTTATGAAAACTCCAATATCGTCAAGGTTATTTGTTTATTTTTTTATATTTCATAAACATTACAAAAAATCAAACTATAAAAGTATATTTAATGAAGCTATAAGGTTATGGCGATAGTTTTACATTAGATGGCCATTGAAAAATAAATCGGTACCTTTTAAATTGAGTTTCTTATAACATAAATACTAGATGTCCATTCTGCTAACAATAAAAATGGTAAAAATTAACACAATCGAACTCAAAGTAGGCACTAATGATTATTAGAAATTTTATAAAAGTAATTTTAATATAAGACGTCATTTGATGTAATCATTTTTTAAAATGTCAATATTCATAATGTTTCATGGTTCGAAACAAGTGTTTCACTGGCCAAAAAAGCACAAATAGTTGCTTTGCATTATGATAGTTTAATCAAAACTGCAATTGCTCCCTATCTAAAGTAACCAAATCTTATCCTTATGCTTCCTTATCAGTTACAAGATTTTCTGATTTTTTTCTCATAGGAAGAGGGAAATTTTTCAATTCCTTATCCCTTCTTCTTTATACTTGAATGTGTTTGAACAGTGTTTTCTAGTGGTCCTGCGTGGCCATCCTTATTTTGCATTTAAACATGACCGTACTCCTTCTCACTTCGCTAAAGTGACAGAAGCTTAGTTATGAGATTATGAATGATTGAGTACTCGACAACTGGTCGCAAAAATAAATTTTATGACAATTATATTTTGTGATATTTTAAAATAGAACAATAAAATTATGAAGATTGAGGGAAACTCTTAAATTTTTGAATGAAATAAAACATTTTAAATTAATATTAAAGTATAAAAGTAAAAAATAGAAATTTATTGAAAAATAAGTAAGGACGATTCGTAAATGAACTTGAAGATTTTTGTTTATTGGTAATAAATATTTTTTGCGAAATTTTTCGTCAATTAAATAAGGAGACGAAAAATTAATGTTTTCTACGGATTCAACTGAAATTTCTGAAAATAATTTAAATTACAGCGCTTAGTATTCTCGATTTCAGAGCTCTCTTCTATTAGTTCCGTATTTTCACCTCATTCTCGATTAAATTTAAATATTCTGAACGGGAATTAAAGATTTTTTCGCGGATTCTAAAGACTTTGAAGGGTATTTTTCCAGTTCCAATATTAACTTCTGAGTTGATTTGCAAATTAATGAAATCTATCAAATAAATTATTTTTTAAAATGAATATTTACTAATTTACGACGAACAGAAGACAAAAAAATTTATGAGCAGAAGTCACATAAAAAAGATCCAGATGAGTAACCAGCGCAGAGATCGTGAGCCAACTTTGTACAGCAATAACATTGAATCCATCTCTCTCGATGTTCGGAGTCGATAAATTGTTCACAGCAAAATATGCATGTCACACATATTTCATCCATCGACTAATTTTGTTCATCGCGTAGTCTCTTCTTTGAAAGAGTTAAATTCGATGAGAGACCAGTAATTGACAAAGAGCCAAATGTAGTGGAATGTTGAGCTGGTGGGGCACAGGAGTTACTTTCATCACTTTTTATAACTTGATTATGATTCATTCGCTGACCCTTGGTGAGGTTAGAAGTGGTGGATGCCAAAGAGGTGGGAATAAAACGATGACAAAAGTGCTCCGCGACAAATTATATCAAATTATATTAAATTTATATTTCAAAAATAATTTTAGTATTAATGAATTAATAATAAAAAAATTTCAAAAGCATTTATTAAATTTATATTTCAAAAATTATTTTCAGCATTAACGAATTAATAGTAAAAAATTTAAAAACATTTATGCAATCTCCTTTTAGCGCATTAGTCGTCGCATATTTGTTGGGTCACTCATCAAATGACAATAACTGCGATGAA
Source organism: Girardia tigrina (assembly GCA_001938485.1). Classification (NCBI taxonomy): domain Eukaryota; kingdom Metazoa; phylum Platyhelminthes; order Tricladida; family Dugesiidae; genus Girardia; species Girardia tigrina. The sequence goes on from MQRK01227669.1 coordinate 3,857, forward strand.
CCTGAACGATGAGATGGTTTTGTGAGACTTGGGGGAGAAGAAATCATTGTAGGTGTGACCAATGAAGAATTGACATTAGGAGTAACCGAGCTTGGATTGTCAATCGTCGGCAAAAATATTTCTTCATTGAATATGGAATCGTTAAAGGGAAATATACCAGTGGCTCTAAAACCATTGGTAGCGGTAGAAACAGTCGCTGATTTGCCAAAAGTTAGTGAAGCCAAGGTTCTGAGTTCTCAGTCAGTTTTCGATATTGGGATCATATTGAAACTTGAATGATTTGATGTATGATATGTCAAAATGCTGCATTTTATGGGTACAATGGGGTGGCAAAGTGAGTAGTAATGCAGGATGCCAAAAATGACCAGCAGCGTTCATAGCACACACAATGGTCACATTAGCCCCTCGCTCACCACTTATTATGCAGCCTACTTGTCGTTTCAATCTCGTAGAAGACTTTTGATAGTCGACCTTGAACATTGATCATACCCGTCTCATCAACATTATAAATCCTTGATGTTGAAATATTCTTGTTCTCATATACATTTTTCAAGAGACTGAAGAACTCACTAACTTTCTCTTTGATGAATCCATAAGCGCGTGCTACAGACGTTGGCTTTGGAGTTTTCAAAGACAAATCAGGATGGCGTCTACGAGAATTGTCAAGCTAATCCCAACCAACCATTTTCATGTCAGCGTTGAAACGATGTTGTTCTGAAAGTATTTTGTTACGTACATCATGCTCATATGCCATATTTCTGACGTCGATAGTTGTTAATCTATAAAGTCACCGATCCATTTCCAGGATATATTTCACAAGATGCAGCTCCAACTCAAAAGACAAACTCATCGTTCTTGAACCAAGTATTTTAACATTTTCAATCGCATGAGTATTTTGTTCTTTAACCCGTCTACTTATGAATATATAGGTACACCAAAGCATTGACTAGCTTGAAGGTAATCCATTTTCCGACCATGTACTGCATTAATTGCGGACTTTTCGTCATAATTTTGATATTCAGTTTGTCTTCTGTATTTATTTGACATTTAAAAATAAATAAAATAAGCATGAGTGTCAATTTGTACGTATATTTTGTGGTTTGTATAGCTTTCATGTAGTAAAAAACCATTAAGTTAGTATTCCGTGTAGCCTGGATTTTTCCAATTTTGCCAGAGAATTTTCTAAGGGCTTCTATGTCATTTTAACCGACTGAGGCCAATTTCATTTTACCCTGAACTCGCAAAACATTGAGAAATTATCTTATTGAAAATATATAGAGCAACAACTAACTTAAAATCATTATAATTTTATGCAGAGCAAATTAATATAATTAAACAATAAACTTACTGTACCAATGATAAAAGAGCACACCAATACGTAAGAGACAATATACTCCAAATAACAATAATGAATTCATCATTCACAATTTGCGAATCCTGGAAAACCACATTCACTTGAGTATGATTCGCTGATTAAAAAGTGCTTAACCAGCCAATCAGAAATATTTACTAAACTTGTTAAGAAGGTAAGGACGTTAACGTAGAAAATATAGTCCTGTCATTTTATCCAAACTCCCTCTACTGTGCAATTTTGTTAAAATAAAGTGAAAATAATGACAAAATCATTTACTTTTAGAATATTTGAAAGATCTTTAACAAAACTGCAAACGAATTCATTTCCTGAAAACATTGTAATGGAAAATATTCAGACAATCGACAATGGTTCGAAAAAAAGTGTAGATGAATGTTTGATTATCAATACAGAATACTATCTAAATTATAAAGAAACTGTTTTCGTTACTGATCCGGTGATCCCCACAAATACTTTGATAGAAATAAAATACCAAAGTAAATATTTATAAAATATGATAAAAACTACTAAAAAGTTTAGACGAGAACGACAATATCAATACCGAATTTTCCTTGAATGACAAACAAAAAGAAGCCTTGAACAAATCTATGACTTCAAGTTTTACTTTGATTTGGGGCCCACCAGGCAAATTAATTTTATTTATCTTTTTGTAAAATAATTTATTAATTAATAAAACCTTTGTTCCAGATTTGAATTAATAAAAAAAAATAATAAGAAATAATTAACATTGAAATTGGAATTTTGCATTCCAATTTCAATTCATTAAAATTATATGATATATTTTATATTAAGAATTTAAAATTGTGTTAAAATTCGTTTTGTTTAAACGAATTAGTTTATGTTAGTTTTTTGATATCTAATAAAGTTTAATTTGGATATCGATTTCTTTTAATCATACTAATAAACAAATTTTCCATCAGAATATTGTAGAAGAAACCATTTCAACATGCCTTGGCTTTTAACTAGGGAACTTTACGTTAATGGGTCTCAAAAATTAATGATAAATGCATTTAAATTGGCAATAGCAAGTAAAGCTTTTTGGAATCTGTTGCAATCAGTTGGCAGAGATAAAAATTGAATTTTAACTATGATCATCCGAAAGACCTAGAAATAATACTTCGATATGCTCATATCGGCGAAGTAGATGGGACTCGTCAAAATGTGGAATATCATGTTCTATATACGAGCGAACAAACTGTTGCCGAACACAAACAAAGAGACCTAAAAATCTCGGAAGAAATCAACCAATTAATGGGCGCAAGAAATACGGTCCTCTTAAGGACCATAATTAACGATTGTGAGCTGGAGTTTTGGGGCACGTTCCTATGGGCCCGAACGTCGCTCAACAAAAATAATTCTCAAGTAAATAATTTTACAACCTTTATGCTAATTAGAAAATTATTGCCAAATTATGTTATGATGAGTTTTGTGCTCTCTATTGTCCAATTATTTACTATTCAGAAGAACTTTGGAAAAATATAAATAAGAACCAGAAAAACCAAAAACAATCATTCGAATGAATTCAATTTATTTTTTGATGGGTCTAAGTAAAATTTATAAAATAAAAACATGCTTATCGAAAATTTAATTTATAAATGATTAAAATTTATAGAAAAAAATAAATATAAATGTTTAAAAATAAATACTAAAAAGAGTTGAGTAAAGTATTTCTAGTGCAGTGAGCAAACATTATTTTCAGATAACCATTAGACCTTCATTATCAATAAGTAATTTCAGTTGTAGATTGACAAAATAAATAAATAATTTATAAGTAAATATTCTAATATATTAAACCACTCCAACACAACAGGAAATACCGAAATATTGGTCGGCTACGACTTATCTCCGACCAATTGACGTGTTCCCGAAATACAGTTCGATTAACGAATCAACAAAATAAAGCATTTACTGAAGATCCATAAACTGTTCGAAAAACAAGTTTCTTGATAAATCACTCTCTACTAGATATCCAACTTCCGATCAAAGATACATTTGAGGATTTGTATTTGAGTATAAACTGTATAAAATAATTGAGTAAATCTATAAATTCGATTTTTAACAGCTCCACTGTAATTTCCTTGAAATTCTTGAGAAAATATATATTTTATTTGTTGAGTGATAGTAATATATCTTTATTTAAATTAAATATATTAAGTCTTCATGTATGAAATTTGTAAAACTAAAGTCAAAATTATTGATAATTTAACAATAAAAATATTTATATCATTCATAAAAATATGCAATCATGTTATCGACACACTTTCGTCCCTTGAAAGGCAGCTTTTTGAATAAAAATTTGGTGGGCGAGAATCTTAAAATTCCTTGAACGCTATTTTTACGGTATCTTCAGAATTGAATTTTTTTCCTATCAAATATTTGTTCGAATTGAGGAAGAATTGGTGGTCTGATGTGGAGTATGGAGAATGATACAGACGTTCAAACTCAAGTTCCTGTAGTTTTGTCACGGTCTTAAGTGCAGTATGTGGTTTTGCATTGTCGTGGAGCAAGATAAGAGTCCACCTGTTTAACAAACGTGGCTCTTTTTCTTTAAGATTCCGCATCAAATCTTCAATTTTTTTCATCACAAGTGACGATTCGATTCAAAAGGTGATCACATTTATAAAGAGAAAGTATCATAAAGCAAGTATCCAGACGTTTTTGTTTCTGCGTTTCATTAAACTCACGTAGCATCCACTTATCCAAATTTTTCATTTTACCTATATAGCCAAGTGATTCAATATTGTTTGGTTTGTAATAGCAAACTATAGCGATAAAGCATGAGTACTTTTTGTTGGATCCGACTCAATGGTTACATTCAGTTCATCATTGGCTACCTGCGTTCCTAGGCGACCCTAAGATTTATTATTGCAATTAAAATTAAATTATTTTTTGAATCAAAGAAGTTATCAGAATCGGTAGAAGAAAGAAATGGATGTTGAAAGATGATACTGTAACTATGACTGATAACTAATATTTGACTCCGAAAACTCAAAGAAAAGAATTCACGGCAGATGTTCACAAGATGATATAACTGCTAGTAGTAAAAAAAGTTAATAACTATTTTAGAAATAATTTCAATAAATATCCTTTTCTCCACCATAATATTTATCAAAACAAAATATAGAGCGTAATAACTTGATGTTAATTAGGAAGAAGAGTTTCCATGTGTTTAATAGTTTTCAATCACTTTATAAAAATTTGGAAACGAAAAATAGTCAAAATTCACATTAAATGTTTTAAAAAATAAAAAACTTGTTTTATTTCTTGCATTCATTCTTTTATTTTTTATTTATTTTTTAATTTTTTGGGATCTGGCGAATCTTGTATCCCGTTCGCTACACTCATAGCTAAACTTTTAAAGTAGATGGACACCTATACTGTAGTCCTTTTACTCATAATAAAAATAAAACCATCGAAAGACAATTTAGAACAATTAGAGACGCTATGAATATAAGTAAAAACGATGAAGCTTACAAAAATTGAACGGAAATATTTCCCGAAATTGAATTTATCTGTAATTGTTTAATATACATCACATGATAGTTATATTTATAATAAAACTAAGAGGATCCTTTTTCCAAATCTTCCCTGAAAATGCGCTAAAAGGGGATATCTGCAAGAAGTTGGCAGATTCAATGCCTCGAGAATTCAAAAGGTTCTGAAGTCCCGTCAGCATTACTCCTCGTATTGACATTCATTTTACTATATTGAGTACACATTGTGTTCCATTCAGTGTTTGTTTTACACATGTTTTGTTGATTTGAATATGAAAATTGCTCAAGAAATCTATTATTCTTAACTTATGGCAAAGGCTGTATATATATTGCTGTATATATATTGAAATTTATATTATTATTATGGAAATTTAATTGCTTAAATTATTATCGATTATTAAATTATTATTTTTATCCACCTGTCTCCACACACTCCGACTGACTCACACACATTGCTTACCCTGATGACTTGTACCTTTGGCTAATCCACTCTATCTATTACCCATGTATATATTCAACTAGAATCAGTCACTAGGATAGGTACAACTACAATGTTAGCATTCCATGTTCCCATTTGTATTACCATTTTTTTGCGTGTCCTTTCTAGAGTGTTTTCCGCATTGTTTCATGCATAGAATCCTCTAGGGTCGCTCCCTTGAACCGGTTACACAGTTCATCAAGACTTCATCACATCAATAATTTATTACCATTAATATTACCATTTCACTGTGCATTTTGCATAAAAGGTTCTACTTATTGTTTCATGTATGAAACCCCCATACAGAAACCAGAAATAGAGTTCCTTAATACACACCTTAACAACAAAAAACACTTATATTTTCTCATCTGTTTTTGCGCAATTACCATATGGCTAATTAACTAGTTAAGAGCGATCCGATTACTGATTTTATACATCACTCTACTTGAAATCACTATTGCAAGCCACTATATGTATGTACGTCTATGGCGGGGGATAATTTGAACCACTAAAATGACCAACAAATTCGTAACATACTTGAGAAGCCATTAAAGGTAAACATTTATATTATACCACTTCATTTCACAAGAAACTTTAATGAAATGAAAGCCATAACTTCAAGCATTCGCCCTCCAAATTCTTCTAAATTTCTTAGTTTAGTTGAATAAACTTGGTCTTTCAACCAACGCCAGAGAAAAGGGCACATGGTTTTAATTCAGGACTTTTGACGATCCATTCGAGTGAAATGGATCTTCCAGGAAATTTATCATTTATCTATTCATGAGTATTGATAATAAGTGTGGAAGAGCTCCACATTGCATGAAAAAAAATCATCCATATTTTCCCAAGCCCTGATAATTAATATCTCAGCTTAGTTTATCTTTCAGCATTTATATTATCATGGAGAGTAAAGGGATACACAATACCACCCAAAGTCATTCCACTACAAACCTTTACGAAGTATAGATTTTGCATTTTCACAGATAACACGATGATCTTATCCTGCAAACTAATGGCATCTGTGACTGTTCACAAACCCTCATATTTAGAATACAGCTTTATCTTTCCAGAAAATAGTTTGACAGAGATGAGGCAAATCTCTTTTGTAGAGTTTAGAATTTCAAAAAAAAAATGATTTAAACCAATTCATCCAACAGATTTAAAAAGAAAATGAGAACATAGATTAGATTTCCTTGCCTTAAGCGTAATATACACAAAAAATGAGAAACACATTACTGAATTTGATTTAAATTATAAATATTTTAAAATAGTGAGATATTTTCAATACTTTTCAATGACCGTGTATATACGTGAATAAGTATAACAATTCTCCAAACTCTTGACTATCTTATTTTATTGCAATAGTCTGAATTTTGCCATTCTGATAACCGATTGATATTTGGATTCATATATTTGATAAACAAATGCAAAGCGGAAATGTCTGCGTTTCACCTTTTTTATAGAAGACAAAATTGAAGGAAATAATATTGTGATTTAACACAAACTTTAAATTTCATTTTTCAAAAAAATTATAAATGAGTATACTTAACATCGATTCAGGAACTGGTAAAACTATGGTTGGCTGCTTGATAGCCTATCTTACGCCATCAGAAACAGACTCAAACCGAAACCGTCTGTTGTTCTTTATTGTGGGCCTTCAAATAAAAGCGTGGATGTTGTTGCAGGTATAAATTTCATTGTTTTCATAATGTATACAGTATAGCCTCAAAATTTGGCCAATTCTAAAATTAGCAAACTTCCCATTTTGGACACTTTTAGAAACAATCTTTTAAAAATCAATGGAAACCCTCTAAATTTGGTCAAAAAGTTTAGTATTTTAAGGCAGATTTTTAAGACCTCGTGGAAAAAGATGATTTTTATGATTACTTATAGTAAAAATGATACATTAATGGAATATGAAATTGGATAAAATGAAAATGGGGATGTTAACAACTTTGTTTTGGCGTTCCTATTTTTGGCCAAATTTTGAGGTTATACTGTATATTTAACAATAAAAATCAATGTTTAAATAACAATATTTAAACAATGTTAATTCCGATTTTGAACAATTTAAAATGTTATTATAAATCAGTGTCGGGTAACCGGTGCGCCGCAAAAAATTCTGGGGCGCCGCGAACATTTTTGTAAAATATTTAAAATCGTTAAAGTAATTGAACTTGTTATTGAAGTATTGCTGTAGCAATATTAGTCGTTAGTAATCGTTGTAAAACAATATTAATCGTTGTAAAACACATAGTACGTTTCGCACACAGTAATTGGAATTACCTACGAGTAAATTTATAGTGAGTTCCACAGGTATACCATGAAAAAAAGTTTTAAGCTTAGTGCACCGCAACTCGAAAAAGGTTGCGCGACACTGTTATAAATAATAGTATAAAATATAAAGCTTAATCTTCTGACAGTTTCTCACTGTTTCTGTGTAAATCGTTTACCGATAGAATTTTGCATATTTTAAAATTTCCATTGGTACTTTCATGATACGTTATCTTCCCTTTGATCTCTCCATTTCCGAAGAATATAAAAGATTTTATTCGTATAGTCATTTTATACATGGATATGAAAATTAAAATACATAATGTTTGGTCAGTAATAAAACAAAGTTTATATAAAGGATAAATGAATTATTAAAATATTTTTTTTAGAAAAACTGTTACAAATTTTTGGAGACAAGTGCCCGAAATTGTTGAGAATTTTCAACCAGGAAATAGTTCACTCCAAATTTACATATCCTCTCAGAAGACATCAAAACTTTTCCACCGAATATCCGGAAACGTTAAACAAAATAGCTTTACACAAAATTGTCAAACAACCCAACAAGCCACTTGCGAACAAATTATTGGAGTTTGAGAACATATTTTTGAATCATATCTTAAGATATACGATGAAAAGATCTGAATTCGCAGACGTAGTGATCCAATATGAAAAATGTTTGAAAAAAGTAATACACTTTTGAACTTTTAAATCAATTTTAATAATTTGATGTATTGCGTACATGATATATTATATATTATATGATATATCACAGTATGTGAAAGATGCTATCAAAAGAGTATAAAATTTTTAAAATGTGATTATGAAAATAAATCAACATCTACCCTATAAGATCTGTACCTACCTGTCCTGACTGATTATATGTATTTACGTTAAATGTACATATTTATATGTATATTACAGCAGTTTCTGATGTATTAGGTTGTTCGATATGAAACGGGTCAAACTTCACATCTTACATTTCAATCGCGTATAACTTAACTTTGAACTATCGTATGAAAATAAATAAGGTATTTCTTGACAGATATATT
>MQRK01227669.1:14123-24164 GCA_001938485.1 Girardia tigrina
TTAAATTTCTGAAAATCTATTTTAACATATTTATAACAATATTTTATGGAATGTAATTGTTTATCTAATAATTTCATAACATTCAAAAATTTTATTTTATGAACGTTCCCAACAGACATGGTTGAGTAAAATATGGGGTTCATTTGCCTTTAGTCGACGTCTGCTAGTCTGGGACACTTTTCGCCTCCACATTTCGCAGTCAGTTAAAGATTCTTTAAAAATAAAACAATTGCGATGGCTGCAATACCAGGCAAGTGCACTAAATTACTACAACCAGCCGATGTGTCATAAAATGCACCATTTAAAGAAAAATAATGGGCTCCATATGGTTATTGGTTTGCCAATGGTGACCACAAATATGGAGGCAACATGCTTGGTCCATCAAAGGAGAATATTGTTGCAATGATAAAAGAGACCTGGAGCTCGTTGTCTCATGACTGTATTATCAAATCCTTTGATGCTTGCGGTGTTACTACAGATGATGTTAACGTATTTCATTGTACAAAAGTTGGTGGATTAGCTATAACACTAATAATGATACAAATCTCAATGAAATAAGTACCCATGATGAAATTATAAGTGATGATGTTAATTATGATGAAGAGATTGCATCTGATTAGACATGATTATCAAATTTGCATTACACGTTCTTTGTAATAATCATAGAATGAGAAGTTTTGTTGTAATAAACGTATAATTAGAAGTGCTTTTTCTTTTTGTATTTATTATTATTTTCGTTACTTTTTATTTAAAATTAATAAAGATTGACCCTATTTTGAAATTAAAAAACTGGAACTTAAATTAAAAAAAACTAATCAGAATAATTACTATTTAAGGTGGTGTATTTATTTAAGAGCATTTATTAAAACGATTATTTCAACAATAAAAAATATTCTGTTGAAATTACTTTTATTATATTTTATTAATTAAATAGTAAAAAAATATAATATTTAAATATAATTATAATTAAAAAAAACAGTATAACTACAAAAATAATAATAGGTACTTGATACAACCGTAAGTAATCAGTTAAGGATAAAGATAATGTTGTTATTTCGTTATATTTTCGTCGTATAGCTTCTTTCTTCTTGTATTGATAGGAAATAGAGCTTTGAAATTAAATCCGGTAAATTAAATCACAAAAGACCACCGTCCAAAGTATTCCAGTTAATTATAATAATTGGTGGTAATTAATTACCTTAATCTATTTGTTTATTGCACTGGAATCGCAAATGTCCACGCTTTTTACAGTAAGAGCAAGAGACGTTTGGACATTCATCCCTCACATGTCCTTCTTCTTTACACGCGAAGCAACAAACTCCTCTCTTATGAGGGCAGTTCTCTCGAATGTGCTCTTTCGCGTTGCATCCGTAGCAAATGAGGTATCTTCTATCGGCTACGAATCTCGATTGTCAGTATTGCGGATCGAAGTTTCTTATATTTTCTGCGTGGCGATGTACTGAGTTGTTTTGAAAATTTCTTTTTCTTTTAATCATTTTTGCAAACGTTTCCTTTCAATTAACTGCAGCGACATCATTTTCTTCTAGAACGAATCCATCTTTTTAATAATATCTTTAATTTCACCTGTTAAAGTCGCATCTCGCATCTTCTTTTTGTGTCGTTATTTTTTTTGCAATGCACCAAGAAGTAAGAAGTTAATTCTTTTTTTCCATCGATGTGGGATTAATTTGCCTACCATATTTTCGATCTTTTGGAAAAGCCGCATCTCTTCCCTTTTCGTAGTTGTACAGATTCATAAAATCTTGGATGAAAGGTGATGGTCTCTGGAAAGCCAATTTTATTCGTTCTTCGAAGTTGGTGATCTTCCCATCCACTGCTTCGTAGACTGGAATCAGTTCTTTAGCTAAGAATCCTTTAATGACGATGCTCCGGACATCACCCTCGATTTTGGCAATTTCGAAGAATCGGTGGAAGACATTGATGAACTATCTATTTTTGGAACCATATGATTCATGAGGTTTGCGTAAAAAAATATTAGATAATATAAAAAAGTCAATTCCAGCAAAATTTATTATCAAACACTATTTTGAATTTTCATGCGATTTCTGACAATATTTAAACAAATTTTGTCTGTTTATAAAATCGCATTTCTAAAATAGGAGATTTAAAATATATCAATGTTTTTGAACCATGTTTAATTAAATTTTATTATAAGTTATTTACATTTATTATTTACAAATATTAATTTATCTCACATTTGTGAAATCAAATTACGAAAATTAAAGAGTGTCAAGGAAATATCTGAATTCGTGGCGCTCGTCGACAAAATAAACCACGAAAAGAAGAGCAGGATCAAGGCTGTCCAAAGTTATTGAGATGTTGTATATATCTTCGTATAATTTACATAAAGAAATTACAGTTTTCTTTAAAAATTCAAATAAATTACAGGTTAACCTTTTAATAAAACATTGAACCATTTAAATATGACCTATGTAGTCATATGTACTAATAAAATAAAATCTCATTTCATGTTTTGGATTTTACTCATTTGGATGTTATTTCTAATTACGGTTATTAATCAAGATAATATTTTTACTGTTAATAAAAACGTTAACTAGTAAATCAAAAAATTAAATTTTTTATATCCATTCTTTATTTAGACAGAACTCTACTTTGTCAACAAAGTTCAAATTAAAAAAACAATAAAAATTAATATAAACGACTTATAATTTATAATAAAAACACTCATCCATTAAAAAATATATTTCAAGACAATATATTTCGACGGATCTGCCGTCATCTTCAGGTCACTAATTAATAATCAATTCACTTGTATATAAATACAAAAATATTGATTATGTAATCGATTGCATGAAATCATGCTAATCAAAAATTCTCAATAAGCTGGTTGAGACTGCCGATTGAACATTGATTTTAGGGCAACGTGACCTAATTAACAATGCTTCACACGATACTCTCTCCCAATAACTGTCAAAATGCTTACACAGAATTTTGAAATTATCAAAATTAACATCACATTTACATTTTTATGTATGTTCTCCAATATTACTCTTACTCTCTTTTCGACCATGGTCTTGAATTCGTTTACAGAGATGACGGACAGTCTCTCCAATGTATGTTGCATCGCACCCATTACATTTATAATCATAAACAATATCAGAACAAAGTGTTAAAGGTGTAATAGATTTATTACTGAACATATTTGAGTTTTATGAGATCGTGATATAATTTTTAAATTTAATTCATTGTTAGTTGCTTTTAACAATGCATTTTTAAAGTTTTTAAATCCTTCAGAATAAGGTACAATTAAACAATATTTAGGCGTATTATTAATATCTAATGATCCTTCGATTTCTTTCTTAGATTCATCAGGAGAAGCCAAACTCTGATTTTTCTAAATATCTTTCAAAAGTATTTTATCTACTGTTTCCTTTATATTTTTTTTCTAGAAAAGATTTAGAATAACCATTCTTATTTACGAACGAACTTAGTTTATTAACACTTTCTACAGATTTAACAAAAGTGGAAGACAACGATCAGGAGCGATAAATTAAACCTTTAATCGTGTTTCTTTTATACTTAAGTTCACAAAAGATATCTGATGAAGTTTATAAACCTGTATCAGTTTGCTTCCTATAAATTCCAGTCTTGTAACTTATTAGTGGTTCTTGGAACTTCGTCAGAATTATTAGTAGCAGACATTAAAACTTTTATTATACTACAAAAAATGTTTAAATCTAATATTTAAACAAATTTATTTTTTTGAGAAATTATTTGTTTTATAAATGTTAAACCGATGTAGATAAAAAAATACTTATAAATATTCATATTTGATTTTTTAATTACTTATATAAATCAATTTTATATTACGATAACATTTTAAAATATTTAATCGTTCCATTTAATTTTATTAATAATAATAATTAATAATTTTATTAATATTACTTTTTTTTAAAATCGTTTCACATAAAAAATTTACGCTTTTTTTACTTTTTATATTATATTAAAACTCTCAAAAATTTTATTAGCAATTTAATTAATCTTCTTAATTTTAATAACCAAAGTCATCCATTTAAAAATATATTTTACGACAATATATTTCGACGGATCTTCAGGTCACTAATTAATAATCAATTCACCTGTATATAAATACAAAAATGATGATTATGTAATCGGTTGCATGAAATCATGCTAATCAAAAATTCTCAATAAGCTGGTTGAGACTGCCGATTGAACATTGATTTTAGGGCAACGTGACCTTATTAACAATGCTTCACATGACACTCTCTTCCAATAACTGTCAAAATGCTTACACAAGCATTTACGGTTACAAGTATTTATATACTATGTGGCAGTTGCTATAAATCTCAAAAATTTTGAGATATGTTAATTGTTTTTACTTATTAATAAACAGAAATTAATTATCTAAAATTTACTAAATAATTAATTCAGTGAATTTTGAATTAAATTAATTATCAATTAATAATCGATGTTAATTTTTGAGGTTAATTTAAAATATGAAATCAATATTGACAGAAAACTTAAGTGACTTACGAATTATTATTTAATTTGTTTATGGATTATTAATTAAATGAATTATAAATTATTAAGTAAATTATTATTTTAATTATGTAAAACGATTAAATATATTAGAAATTGTTAAAATATTTTTAAAATTTGAAGCAAAACTTTTTAATCAGTAAAATTGTAAGAAAAGTCAGTAAAATTAAAAAAATAGAAAGAAATTTATAGTTTTATGATTACATTTTTGTAAAATTAATTATAAATTTTATATAAAAAAATAAATTGTTTTTCTTTAAAACCCAAAATTAAAAACAACATAAAGTATTTTATTGTTAAAACAAAATGCCGATTGAACATTGATTTTAGGGCAACGTGACCTTATTAACAATGCTTCACATGACACTCTCTCCCAATACCTGTCAAAATGCTTACACAAGCATTTACGGTTACAAGTATTTATATACTATGTGGCAGTATATAGTATATACTAACAGCAGAAAAGAATTAAAACAAACATCAAAGTTAAATAAATAATAGTAAAATTAAAAAAACATTTATAAATGAATAAAAAATTAAATAAACGTTAAAATAATAATTATCATAAATATTTTCATTAAAATTTTAAAATTAAAAAATTAAATATTTTTTTGATGTGATTAAAATTTTAAAAGAATAAAAAATTATTTGAAATAATTATAAATGAGGAATAGGTAAAATGGCAAATGTGTGTCAATACTGTAGGAGCATACTTTTAATAATTGTTATCATTCTTATAAGAAACAATGGCGCCCCGAAGGGGGGGCATGGGGGGTAATCTGGAATTAAAAATTAAATGTGTACAAAAAACAAAATATAAATAATAAATTAAATTTTACAGCAGATGCTACATTTTGGTTTCCATATTGGAATGATAAACCCATAAATGGGATTCAAAATCTGAGTTTCTTAGATTTAATACATCATTCGTCAGTATTTTATCCTTTTGTTTCTTTGGACCTTACTCTAGGATTGACACTTCCAGCTACTACTTGTACAGTAGAGATGTCATTTAGTATTCTACATAGGTTTAAAACCTAGTTACGGTCAACTATGGTAGAGAATAGACTGAATGGCCTCTGCAAGATGAGTGTCCATCGTCATAAAATAGACAAAATGCAAGAACAATATTTTATAAATGTTCTTAATTGGTTTGCACTAGAAAAGATAATGTTCCAATTTCTTTTAACAGAATAATTTATGGTTGTAAATAAAACACTTTTGAAAAAAATGCATTTTCTGATAAATAACAATTTGAATATTTTCTTTTTAATGTTGTTTATTGTGTAAGCTGTGGTCTATTAATGTGATTTATGTTTTTATGATTTCGAAATTGATGAGAAGAAAAATAAATAAATAAATTGCTATTTTTAAAAAATTATTTTTTGCATTCAATCTATGAATTTCAATCTTTTTGACATAATATTTTTTTGATTTAAATTTATAATTATATTTTTTAAAATCGCTCAGCGCATACCGAATGAAGCACTAAATTACAGAGTTATTTGCAGAATTTCATTGTGCATAAGAAAATATGTTGTTTTGTCAACAGTAAAAAGTATATTTCTTAATATTATGCCCAAAACTTTTTGGTAATAAACTTTATTTTAAAACTTTAACAATTTCAAATCTCAAATTATCTCAGTGAAATTGCAAAAAAAACTATATCCTCATAGACATATAGGTAATAAAATATTAAATCAAAAATATTTTTTGACCTTTTTATGTTTAATTTCTTCATAATAATGTCATAAGTTCTGTATATTTTAAGGCATTTGAAACCGAAATAAAAGAAGGAAAATATGAAATTATTTTGACCACTGCAGCTGGATCTTGCAAAAAAATGTTACAAGATGAAGATTTGTTATTCTCACAAGTAATTTTGGATGAAAGTGGAATGTGCACAGAACCAGAAGCTTTAGGTCCCATGCTATGTAAACCAGAATTAGAGAGTGTTGTTTTAATTGGGGATCATAAACAGTTGCGACCCATTATTACTTGTCCAGTAGCGAAAGGCAAACAGTTAAATGTGTCTCTTTTCGAAAGATTGTATAAACCAGATAAAGATTATTGTATTATGCTTGATACACAATACAGAATGGTTGGTTTTGTTGGTTTTTGTTGGTTTTTTTAAACAATTATTACTAATAATTGTTTAAATATAAAATCTTTTTAATTTAATTAAAATTTCTAAAAAAAACAAATACTCTATAATATTGTATATAAAATTTATGAACAATATTGCAGCATCCTTCTATTTGTGAGTTTCCAAGTAAATATTTCTATGGAAGCAATAACCAAAGGAATAAAAGCAAACCAGATGTTAACTTGAAGACGGCACGTTGTGAAAGTTGGACAGGCATACCTGATAAAAAGATCTGTTTTAATTTTAATGGATTACAATATACATCCCTTTATAAAAATTATAAAGTATTATAGATCATCAGTATTTTATTTTATATTGTATTTGTAGAAAGATTTATTGAAAAATAATATTAATATTGCTGATGAATTTTGGACAAAAGGAGGCAATCGAAAAAAAAATTTCAAGTGTTATCCTATAGATATAGACTTTAATGGGCCCACTGTGTACGAGAAAATTTTATTTATCAACACATTGGGTGTGGAAGTAACACAAGAAGTATCTTGCAATACGGGTAATAATCGATCAAAATGTAATAAGGCGGAAGCAAAAGTCGTGGTAAGTAAAATTCTTATTACTCTTCAATATTTGACTAATTCACTTAACCTTTAAATGTACATTGTTGCTAATTTGCAACATTCCTGTTTTACTTAATTTTATCAAAAAACCTGCATGTGTACATTACTAAATACACGTGTATGACCATAGGCAATAAATTATCTATGATTGAAAACATTTGACATTATTTTTGGCGTTTAGGGTTTACAAAATCTATGACTCCGTTTCTATATAATACAATTTTTTTAATTAAAAACAAAATCATGAATTTAAGGATTCAAACTGAATTTCTATTTTAATACCCTTATTAACAACATAAATATGATTTTTTTGAACATTTATTAACATCATAAGCAGAATTGTCATGAAAACAATTATTCAAACCACTTTCGCTATTCGACATTTTTCTTGATTAATATATTTCTGAGTTTCATCCTAATTTTTAAAATATATGAAAAATATTTATTAATAATTATTAATTATAAGGATTCTAATTAGTTAAAATTAAATCTAAACATTTTTTAAAAGTATTAATTAAATTAATGTATTAGAATTTAAAATTACATTAAAAATTAAATATTACATTCGAAAAATATTTTAAATTTTTTTACTTTAAAATTAAATTAAATTACTTTAAATTAGTAAGAATCAATGAAAATACCAGTCATCCATTTGGGTAGGAGAGACACAATCCGAATCAACATAGAACATGCACAATATCAACAAACAATTCAAAACATTCTTCACAACCCTAATAAAAATAAATTTAATATTTTTCCAATGAATTCTAATTTATTTTTTTGTTAACTTTACCACTTTACTTATCGATAAAGTTTAGTTATTAAAATTTCTTAAATATTAGGTTGTTTAAAAAATAATTTCGTTTTTTAACCTTAACTTTAAAGGTAAATATCTCAGCGTAGAATCAACTTTATTAATCGAAATAACAACCGTTCGCATCAATACACTTTTGCCAACGTTGCACAAGTTTATTTATTCCGGTTGCATAAAATTCTGGCTTTCTCGAGGCGATGAAATCATTGAAGGTAGTTTTAGCATCCCTTGATTTTTGAAGTATTTCTCCTGGAGGAAAATGTCAAGATGTTTGAAAAAGTGATAATAAGTAGGCGAGAGGTCAGGTGAGTATGGTGGATGACTCAAAGTTTCGTAGCCAAGTTCGTTCAACAGTGTGTGACCGAGAGTTGTCGTGGAGAAGAATAGGCCCCTTCCTATTGACTAATGCCGGTTGTTGTTGTTAGTGTTTCTGGTTCATTTTGACAATTTCCTGACAGTATCTCTCTGTCGTAATTGTTTCTCCTGGATTTAGGAAGCTATAATGAATAACACCGGCTGCAGACCCCCAAACAGTCACCATCATCTTTTTTGGTACAATTTCAGCCTCGGAAATTGTTGCGGAACTTTATCGTGGTCCAACCATTGAGAAGAACGTCTCCAATTGTTGTAGAGAATTCACTTTTCATTTTTTTTACAATTCAGTCCAGAAACGGATCATTCTTGTTCCACAGAAGAAGTGAAGAATTTTTTGATTGTCATTTAATTCGTATGGAATCCATTTATCCAGTCTTTTCGATTTCCCAATGTCGCGCAGATGGTTTGAAATTGTGTTTTTCGTGATACCTAGTTCCTCCGCAAGCACTCGAACTGTTGTGCATGGATTTGCTTGTACACCAAAAATTTTTTTGGTATGTTTATACTTATTCATAAGCTTAAATTATGTATAAAACAAAAATAAATGACAAAGATTTATTTCAAAACATTATCAAAGATCAGGACATTTCAAAAAACGACATTATTTTTTAAACAACCTAATAAAAACCATTTTAAAGTTTATTTTTCCGAAATATCAGTTTGATAATGTTTTTTAGTATTTATTTTTCTGATTTAATAAAAGTTTCTGATTTTTATGGAATATATATTATATTATTACAGATCTACACAAATTACTATACAAACGTTTATACTATGGACTTGCGATTCACAAGAGTTTTCTTGAGTCGCAAAATCCTAAATCTTATCATTAAAATCGAAAACTGAATTGAATCCTTCATATTGCATCCCATCTTCAATACCAGGAAAATTAATTGTCAATCATGTGAAAGAAACTTGTTTTTATTCTACATTGAAAATGTTCCTCTATTTCTTTTGAAAACTAACGAAACAGTAATTTTTAATATTAACAGCAAGGTATTTTGATCTAACAGTAATTTTGTGCATAAAATTTTGTTTTCGGGTTAAAAACATGTTGTTTGTTTATCTCTAACAAAACATTGTTTGTGATCCCCTTAGAGTACCACCAAGGATTAATTTATTTTTTTAATATTTTTTTACACGACCTGCGTCCACCGGGTTGCTATTATAAATTAAACAATACTATAAAACAATTCAATAAAGATTCTTCATGTTCCAAACATTTTCAATTCACAAAGAATAAATTATTTTCAGGTTTATCTCCTTTCCTTTTATTTACTGTCATACATTAATTCTGTCATACATTTTTGATTATTTCAATCAAAATTTACATTAACCTTTTATTACTCTTTTACTTATTTGTTACCGATAAAGTTTCTTTCAATGTAACCAAAATCTTCATCATCAACTTTAATATTGATTGTATAATTTTGATCGAAAAATAAACTGTTTAGAAACTATGACAGTTAACTATTGGGCTACTCGGAAAGTTCATACCGATTTTTAATAAAATTAAGAAGTAAAAGATTTTTATGAATAGACACATTTAATCAAAAATTTATATAACATTTTTTTCATTATCGTTCACA
>MQRK01227676.1:54771-72757 GCA_001938485.1 Girardia tigrina
GTATTAATTAATATTATTGATTTTTTTCATAAAGTTAAAATTTTCATAAAGTTAAATTATAGCATATGCGGTTTATGTAGAGCAGTAAATGTTTTAAAATATTGTATTGTCATCGGAAGCAAGCCAGTATAAAAAAATTCAGCTCAATTGGATGACTGAAATTGGTCGAAAAATCAATCGCAAAATTTGTTCCAGACAAGAAAGCAAGCTAATAAAAACGTGGTAATAAAATGGGTATAGCTACATCACACAAAAGTCTTAAGAAATACTCTCATTTCAAAATGGTGCAGGTCAAATAGACCTAACTATGCAAACACCGAATTAAAGGTATAATTCCTACTTATTGAAAGACATTAATTTTAGATCCAATCGATTTTCTAAATAATTTATCAATTTCCTGTAGATTCAAAACCAAAACTATCTTACTAAAAAATCAGAATTCGCAATCAGTTCTTATTTATACATTTTTTTCAAACATTAAATGAATTTATATAATGTATTTTTTCAGACTAAGAAATATTCAGTACACATTAAGAAATATGGACAAATATAAAAACGCTAACTTGGATTGAACGATTGGTGTTGTTGCAAAACATTTTGAATGGATATAGGATAATTTCGCTGTGGACTCTGATGAACACCTGGCTGAGGACTTTGTTGGGCGGATTTATATAGATTGGGACCGATCGAAGATGAATCGACAATGGATTTATCCTGATAGGCGTGGTAATAATAATCATTAGAATTAGTATTATCACAAAAATTAACTTGTTCACTGATTTGCTGTGGAAAATTTTGGGTTGGCATCCAAACCTTTTGTTTTGTATCTTTCCCGGATTTAGTCAAATTATCAGATGGGATGGTGCTAGAATTATTTGGATATGGTGGAGGTGGAGGAGCTTGATTACACTGTTGAGAAGACTCGTGTAATCGGCTAACAATCATATGAGTCTGTTGCTGATTAGATGTCAGCGGTGTAGTTGCAACATTTTCTGACTGTTGAGGCTTGTGTTGATTGTTATCTATTGTAACAATTCCCATATTGTCATTCAAAAGGATCTGTCCATTTATGTCCTGAACTAAACCAGCACCTTGTTCAATGTTGATCTGGCGAGCGTTTGACTTTTGGAGATTATTAGAACACATAATAAAGTGTTGTGCTGATTGAGGAAACTGGATTTTTTGTTGAAGAATCGATTGGTTATCTATATCAAGTTTAAGATAACATGGAAATCTTGTACGTTCAAAAAACATAATCAATAAAAATGTATTAAGACAGAAAATGAAAAAAGATTAAATCATTGGTACTTTAAAACGATTTTAATATTATATTTAATGGAATATAATAATAATGTCATAACATAATTGATCTCTAATTATTTTGCAACTTATTATTCTCATAATATAACTATCACAAAAATTATTCCAAAAGATTAAAGTTGCAATTATATTACAAAAATATAAAGCAGGACTGCGGTGAAGTCAACAATTCATGGACTTGTCCGCGTACAAAAGAAGTTGAGACAGAATCAGAGATGATCAAACTGATGTAATTTAGCCTATAAAACATGAACCAAATTTAATCGATAAATAAAACATAGAATAAACACATTTCTATACATCTTGTATAATAGAAAATGAGACAAAAACCCATTTAAAAATTAAATAATATTTTGCTGTTATATTTTATATAATTTTCTTTTAGATTTTTTAATATAAAATTTGTAAAAAATAAAATGTAACCTTATTGAATTATACCTTCAACATCAACTCTTTCCAGAAAAATAAGCAACAGGTACAATCAAGCATTGAGGAAAAGAGACCATCCTCATTAGAAAGTTTGATTTTTTACATTGTTGAACATTGTTCGCTCTTGAAATTTTCCAGGTTAGTGAAAAGCTTCCTGACACCTAATGCGCCAAATATATAAGTTTCAAGTCTTATAGAATCATTGATCGTAATGATGCAAATATTGTTGTAGTAACTGAAACCCTCGAAAATTTAAATATCTCGAGAGACTACAAAATCAATCGTGAGTGTGTATTTACTACATTATGATGGCTTATCGCTAAGAATCTTCTGTACAAAGACGTTACGATCAATGATTCTATAAGACTTGAAACTTATATATTTGACGCATTTATATGAAGTTGTACCATTGTGATTGAAATTCATAACCTATGAAGAGATTATGAATAAACGAACTATAATGTTAGACAAATCATAACTTTTTAATGCACCCACGTTTATAGTTGTAAAATTTTAAGGTATATACATATGAAAATTTCGTATGGTCTTGATTAGAATACTGAATATTAGAATTAAATCTGAAAATTCAAATCAAAAGTCTGTGTAACCCAAGATAAAAGTCATTTTCTACTTTTTAGTCTATGGTAAAAACGTAGTTTTTAGAAAAGTTTAATATATATATATATATATATATATATGTGTGTGTGTGTATATATATATATATATATATATATATATATATATATATATATTATTTACAGTGTCACTATGTGAAAAACACTGTTTTATACATTAATTCAACGCGGCGACAAGATAATTAAATCTCCAGAATTCATAATTTCAACTAACTTTATTTCAACTTTCTAAATGAATGGATTACCTTCTGGATTTCAGAAAAATAGGTTTATTTTCTGTTGCAATTTTATGAACCACAATATCCGTAAATCCCAAATCGTATTCATGTTTAACGAGGTCTTCCAGTGACTGGAATCCAGTCGTTTGTTTTGCTCTTGCAGCTTCATATCTTTCTCCACCATCATAATTGACTTCTTGATAGTTTTTTCAAGTTTGATTCCAAATTTATGCATCACCTTAACACCTCAAATGACTGCCGGTCGGATTGCTTTTACCGCTAAAAAATCTACCATGTACACTTTTCTTTCAATTTCAACCTAACTGTCATTTTTCCAAAACACTTATGGCCTTCTGAAAACGCTCCATTTAGTATAACTGAACTTAGTGTGTAATTAAAATTAAAGAGAATGGTTGGTTGAAGTGTACGTGCTTGTGTGTCTTTGGAAATAAAACGTGTAAAAAGTGTTCAATGTTATGTTTCGTCATTATAAAAAGATTTTTTATATTCTGTATCAATTCGTCAACTAATCAAAATAAAAAAAATAATAAAAATGATTAAATCTCCTTACAATTCGTTGATAAATAATAATCCAGTAAATGAAATTGTTTCGAATTATCCGATTAATTCAAATAGACTTTTTAAAGTGCATTGGCTGAATAGTGCTCACTTAGAAACTCTGTTCTCTGGTTCTAAATTTAATGTGGAGGCACGGTTTACTTTCCCGCTGCACTAGCTGACATACGGATGTTTTTGAAGCTCCAAAATCCTTTAATATTTCGCATAAGATTTTCCATTTTGTACGGCACTCCAGATGATTTTCTTGACTGGCGATGCAATGTTTTTACCTTTGTCCATGATTTAATGTACGGCTATTGATTATTTGATAACCTTTTAAATTACTTGAACAAAAATTATTGCAAAATATTAAATTTTACGATAAAAAACGTATAAACATATGAGCTGTCCTTATCATTTTGAGTGGCACTAAAAAACGCTTTTTGTTTCGATTTTTGAAAATATAGGTAAAGTTGTATAAAAACCATTCATGAATTTGGAAATAAAGATAAAAAATGAACAAATAATATATAAATTGTTAATATTATTAAGTCTTTTAAGCAATATTTTTTTAAAAAACTTGAAAAAAAACGATATCCTTATCATTTTGAGCGCTACTGCATTAATATATAATCATAAATCATTAATAAATCATAGCAAATATTTGTAAATAAACCGTAATTTCTGATGGGCGAAGAAAAATTCGGTTGTTGATTTGGTCCGACTGTTGATGGTATATTCCCAACTGGTTGCAATTGGATAGAAACCTCGCCTGGTCTGCGTCCGATTGGAGTTTGATGAAATAATTGTCGACGAATATTCGAATTCATTATTTGAGAATTGGCGAAGAAATTGCCGCCACCGATGTCAATGAGAGCATTGGGATCATTGTTAATGTGAACACTAATCGGAGTTTTACTGGGCTGAAGTGTCGGAGACGTCATCTGAGAAGTGAGTTGGGCTGAATTGTGTATTGGACGCATCACAACATCAGAGGGTCTCATGGTTGGATTACTCATGTCAGGGGATTGATTGACTGTGATAACTGAACCTACATTTATTCAATAAGAATCAGTAGAGAATCACCAAACAAAAACCTGAGGAGGACGACAACAAATAACTGGAATCGACACTAGAGTTGGAGCTGATTTGAATATTGCTACTGGTATCACGATTATTGGTATTCCGTCTGGAACTATTAATTGTCAATTCATTATTGTTGTCGAGACTGGATGGACCGAGATGTGTTTCGATATCATTAACCGTTAACTCTGGTAATTGAGTCAGAACACCTTCATCAGATATATGCTTCGATAACTCTAGAGAATTGGAATTGATCTCAGCAGAGCCATTGATCTGTCACAAGAAAAGCCAAATGTTTAAATTATCGATGATTAAGGATCATGATTTATACTTCTGAATCTGCATTTGTCGGATCAGCGTTAACTTCTTCTCCCATCTCCAAATCGGGAAACGAAAGCAAATAATCGTCTAATAGGTAATCATCTTCATCAAATGTTGAATTATGGAAAGACGTAGATGCTGGATTGTTAGTTGATTGAGAAAACATATCGTTATTGATTGTCGTATGAACACTTTCTTCCACTTTCTTTACTCCCTGTTTACCGACCGTTGTCGGTAATTGAGCTGCTTGAATATTCATCTGGTGACCAAATCTGTTGTTTAACTCTGTTGGATGACATCCTGGTTATAACATAATAAAGATAACCAGACAATAGAATAAGTTCCATACCATGAGAGATATTTGATATATTCGGTGATACTGACATATTAGAAATTACATTAGCTGCCGGTTCCACAATTTTAGAATCATCAAAATCAGTTTTCGTATAAGATATTGGAACCTCTAATAGCATAAAGTTGGAAGCTTCCTGTGCTGCATTAAAATTTTCTGACTCATTATCGAGTTCAAATCCATTATTATTATCCGTTCCATCATCACCATCTAATTAACAATACAAAATTTAATCTATTAACCATGCATCGATTCCAAGATTTATGTTTCAAACAATATCAAAAATAATTGCCTTCATTCAAGTTCTGATTAGATCCAGTACTGCTGAATGACCGAGTATCAAGCTGACAACCCCCAGGAATTCTGTTTGGTGATAGTTTCACATGTACTAATTTCTTGTTTGTCTGAAAGCAAATCGTTGACATCTCACCGAATGATCCAAACAAACCTCTGTCGAATTTGATAATAAACTATTCCCCAGAAATGCTTGCATCAAATAGTCCGGATAATTTTCATCTATTTCTGATTTCTTTTTCATTTGCCTACGACGACCTTGTTTAGTCGTGAAATTTTCTATCGTGTATTGAGCATTATTTTGATCCATATTTGCATTATTGGCAGCAGCTATTGCTGACTTTCTAACTTGAGATATTCTAGTCGACCTAGCTCGGAATCCTCCGATGCCGAGATTAGAAAATCGCCGATTACGAGGCATTGAAGATTTCCCAGTGGAGTTTTTCGACGGCTTAAAGACAGGTGAACGTATTAATTTTAACATTTTATAATTTGTGATGTTTATAGTATTAAAATTTCCTATTTTCTATATTGAAGTTTATATGAAATGATATGGAAATTATATATTTGATAAGAACAAATAATATAATTTAAAACTTCAACTTATTCAAACATTATTTTATCGGCCTAATTACAGATTCAAGACTATTTAATCAATTATAAGTGATTATTCTATCAAATCACAGAGATAAGCAACATTAGTATTGGTTATAAGCCAAAATAAATGTAAAAACATACACCAACAATATATTTGAGAACACAATGCACGAGTAGAATTAATATTCACAGAAAAAATATCGTCACTTGTTAAATTTAAAGTGTCGCTTCGAGAATTATCTAAACCCCATCATCTGTTCTTTTTTTAACATATATTTTATTTTGAAAAAAATATTTTTCCTTAGTTCTATTGATTTCAAACGGAAACCGAAAATTTATTTTATTTCTAATCGCCTTGATAGATAATCTCTTGAATTTCTAACAACCTTTACTTCTCATTCAAAAATTATCCTGTAGTGCTCGCTTTTTAAATCATATTTTATAAAACATATTTTTTTGCACATCGATTTATCGTTTTGAATAGTCGGGTTTTTCACAATTTTCATACTCAATGTTTTTCAAACAATCGAAAATTCTCAAAAACAATTATTGGAAAAATTCTTTATAATTAAGATTTTAGATAAATTTTGGATAAATTTTAATTTCGTTGTTTTACTCGACAAATAAATTACACAAATTCAAAATCTTCAATTAAAAAATTATCGCCAATTTCTTCTTGTTATTTTCTGCTTTTCGGATAATTTGATCAATGTCTGATCCAAATTGTTCTTCATCCAAATTGCCACTGGAAACCCACTATCCATTCCAAACTCTGTCGATAAATTGACCAACAAAGAGGATCTTAATACCAATCAAATCGAGAATATCAACATTGGAATTATCAAAAAAAATCGAAACGCAATTTAATCACTTGCGAATCTCTCAATTCTGTCTCGAGTTCGTCTATCGTTTGAAGAGCGATTATTGCGATATTTATACAAAATTGCATGATGAATTATCGAATAACTCCCAATTTTCCAACAAACAGTTTTTGGAAAACATATATATTTTTACTGTTTATTTTAAAATAAATATTTTATGAATTCCAATATATCCTAATCGTGTTTTAAATTCCTAACATTCCCTTTTCTTTAAATATTTTTAAATTTTCCAAGTTTCTCACTATTTGCTTCTTATCGCCGTCCTACAGTTTGTAACTCATCTCTTGAATTCTCTTTGATCGTATCTGTCATCGCCTTTATTCCTTACCTCTTTTTTTACTCACACCTTGTCTTCGATGTTAAACGTTCGTCACGTTGTGGGTTCGGCATACTTACGATTCTCTTCCGTCGATTGAATTCTGTTTTTTCATCGATTTTTTCCAGCATTAGATTATTTTATTTCCTTAATTTCTATTTATCTTGATAAATAATTTATTATAAACTTGTAATGACCTTTACTTCTCATTCATAAATTTTCCGAACCGTATTTTAATCTCTAAACGAAGATGATAGATTCTAAACTGAACAACAAATTTTTATCCTTGAGTATATTCGATGATATATTCAAAGAAGAATCACACCGAAAGTGGAGCAAGTTCTTAGTGAGATGCAGGCAGGCTTCAGAAGGGACCGCAACGCTGCGGAGCAGATAACCAACTTAAGACTGATTTGTGAGAAAACAAGAGACCACAAATGAATAATTTATCATAACTTTATAGATTTCAAAAAAGCTTTTGACAGGGTGTAGCTCGAAGCACTATGCACACAATGAATAAACACAACATAGGAAAACATATCACGAAAATTATTAAGAGCCTTTACGAAGATGCAAAGGCAAAAGTGTTGACAAGTGAGCAATTTAGCGACTGGTTTAAATCATCAGTAGGAGTAAGACAAGGTTGCATTCTTTCACCAACACTGTTCAACCTTTTTCTTGAGAGAATTGTTATGGAAGCAATAGACGATCTAGACGATGTTTGAATAAGCTGCGGAGGAACAAAAATAACCAACCTACGATTTGCTGCAAAGATGAGGCAGAGATTCAGGAACTCTCGAACACATTACACAAAGCGTCAAACAATTTCAGAATGGAAATCAACAGACAAAAAAGCAAAGTAATGGTTTCAGGAAACCATAGTAATGAGGTTAAACTGGAGATTTTCATTGAAGGGGAGAAGCTGGAACAAGTTAAGAATTTCAAATATTTAGGCTCTACTATCACAGAGAATGGGGGAAGCGAAGAAGAAATCAGAAGCCGGATTGGTGTATCAACAAGCGCAATGATTAAACTTAGCACAGTTTTTAATCTCAAAGGAATCCATCTCAAGAGCAGATTAAAGATCACTAAGGCTATTGTCTGGGCAACACTCCTCTATGGATGCGAGAGTTGAACAATAAATCAGAAGAGTATGGATAGGCTTAAAGCGATTGAAATGAAGTGCTACAGGAGAATGCTGAAAATCATGTGGAAAGAAAAGAAGACAAATGACTTTGTATGGAGGAGAATGATAGAAATACTAGGTAAAACAGAAGAGATCATTAAGAGGAAGCTGAAATTCTACTCTCATCAAATAAGAAAACAAGCACTAGCAAAGGTTATGATTGAGGGAAGAGTGGAAGGAGAAAGACCAAGAGGAAGACCAAAGAGGCAATGGATGGACGATTTAAAAGAATGGACTGGACTGAGTATGGAATGTATGATAAAAGAAACTAAAAATAGAAAGATGTGGCGAAGGCTTGTTTATAATTGGGTGTACCACGATCCAACGGCTAAGGTCAAAAAGAAGATATTCGATGCGGTGAATCAGCATCGAAAACAGCACTAAGCAACGGATTAATTAATGTTTAGACAATAATTAATATTGTAACGAAATGGAGAGCATTTGGGGCGACTCTGAATCTACCAAGAGAAAGAACTCAAACTTTTGTTGCACTGAAAAATGTTGAAATAGTGAAAGAGATTATTGAACAACAACAAACATAATAACAGAGAAGAATATCATGGAAACAGGAATTTTCAGGACATCAGTTCAAATACTAACGTACGATTATCTTGTTTTGTGTCCATAAAAAATCTAGCTAACGAAACAAATGTAACAAAGGAACATAATGTGGGCGATTTGATTTAGAAAATTCAATGTCGAAAAAGATGAAGAGGAATGAAATTTATGTCAGAAAATGTTTTTCAGTGATGAAGTACACTTTGATTTGATTGGCAATGTGAGGATACTTGGTTGGACAAACTTAATAAATGTTAGTTTATGCAGGATGGATAGCGATCGTATCGAACTACACAAGTGTTTAATCTGCTATAGGAACATTTTTAAGAACGCGTGATTGGTTCTGATGCATTGGGTTTTACAGGAGTTCAGTAGCAACCATACTCTCTCAACCTCAAACCTTATCATTTCATTTTCTGTGGTTATCTCAAAGGATTATAAGGACACTCCGAAAACCATAGAAGAAATAAAGAGCTATGAGATGTCAGAATTTAATAATTTATTACTATACGCAGTTCTTCAAACAGCCTTCATAAATCGATGGCTTCCAATGGTGTACACTTTGAAAACATTTCCAAAACCACAAATTTTTGTTACTAATATATTAATAATAATATATAAACTAAACTGAAAGAAGATATTGAGATTAAAATTGAGTAAATCATTACCGCATAATTATTGGCATTGTTATTAGCTGATTGGGCCGCCAAACTCTGTATTTCAGATCCGTCATCAGATTGAAGACTTGGACTCTTTAGATCTGTCGGGTTCATATCTCCTTCGATCGAATGCATCGAATCTTCATCAAGCTAAATTTTATTAACATTTTATTCTCGAATACTAATCCATCCTACATGGTTTGAACCAGCAATATTGGAGCCTTCATTATTCATATGTGTTTCTAAATTCTCCAATTTCATTTGTTTGTTGTCAGAATCCCCTGCGATATCTACAAACCACCGCAATAATAATTAGATAAAATAAGATAATAAACAAACAACAGCATTTTAATTCATAATTTTATCAATACATAAACAATACTAACAGAATTCAATTGTCTCTTAGAAATTATATATTTTTATAAATATTAATATAAGAAGATAAAAACATCTGAAATCGGTATTTAGGAAATTTTTCTGCGAAAATTATTATTAATTCTCTTATTTTTATTGGAGGAATAATTCATCCTTCATCTAGCTGTCGCTTATAATTTGCCTCCTTGTGACTAGATAGCGGAGTGAAATGAACCACAAAAAACCCACTGAAGCTGAGAATCCCTGACTAACGACACGAATGAATGAATGCAGTTTAATCATACGGAACTTTGACATTATTTTGAGAGAAATCGAAAATATAATTTATATTTCACAATGCAATTAAAACATACACGCAAATAAAAGTGTAGTTAGACATGTGATAGAACAAGACAAAGTTAATATTTATTGATGAAATGGACTCCGGTGACAAAAAAATGGATGTGTAACAACTGCAAATTTCACAAAAAAACTTTTCTTGGCAGTAATTTTTACTACGGAAAAATAATATAAGGTGGAGCGCATGTTATCGTCCCGGTCGCGCCTGGAAACACAGACGCAAAAGATGTTGGGGCGGTTTGGTAGATCACACATCGCCGGGAAACTCGGTGTGAATAAATCATATTAACGCAATTTTTAATGGGTAATGTAGAAAATCGATGTATCTTCATTGAATCTCAGAACAATACTCGTTTTACAAATAAGCGATTCACTACGATAAATTCGTTATAGGCGGTAAATCATACATGAAAATTAATATCAGTAATTTATCTTGTTCAAGCTGTTTTCTGATCTCAGTTTGCTTTTTTGTAGTCACATTAAATGGTGTCACTGACAACAAGATTACAATGCAAAATTATTTTTAATTTTTATTCATTTTAAACTATTACATATATTTAGTGATCAATCTCTATCGATTTACACAAAATTTGACTTCAAATTTTGTACTAGCGTAATAATCTGCTGTATGATTATTAAAAAGGAATTTCTTTGGTATTTATGTACTTATATTTTAAAATTTCAGTTTTCACAGAAATTGACCATGTTGCACCCACTTTTCGTAGAGATATGTACCCGTGATTGTAAAAAGGTTCATACTTTAACTTGGTCAGATAAACTGTACGTAACATTAAAGAAAATTATTAGTAGAAAGAATCTAAGTACGTTATGATAAATTTATTGGCAGCCTTAATAGAAAAGCCCTATTTCGGCAAATTTGACATTAATTGGAAAGATTAAGAAATGAAAAAATAATTTTATAAGTTTTAAGATTATTTTTCTTTGTGAAAATGTTAAACCTATTACTTTTATCCTCAAAGCCTGGTAAATGGCTGATAAGCTCCTTGGATCCAACGGCCATCCATAGCTGGAGAGGAGATAGACATAACCAGGTTATTTGCCTACTGATACACCCCAAAATATGCAAAAACCAAGCCATAAGGCTTGTGCGTAATTAGGTACACCCCTGACCCAATGGCTAAGGTCCAAAAAAAATTTTCTTTTATTAAGAGGCACTACACATTTTAATCTCTTTGTAGACATCGTTTTTATCAAATGTGGTTAAATTTATTTGTTGTTTAGTAAGGCATCATTACTGTTCCCTCGATTTCATGTGATACTTTAATGATTGTTTCAATTAATAAAAGTAGCTATTATGCATGCATGTGTTTATAATAAAAATACCGTATTTTCACGCATATAAACCACTTAATTTTTTCCTCACCAGGGAATTTGAAGTAGGTAAAATCACACATTACCCGTTTGTTATCATAGTGAAATGTAAGTTGTTTTCGTGTAAAATATTTTTTAGGATACCCCGCCAACATTTATACGCTGCGAATGGCGTGCGGTGTAGATAAAGTAGCCGCGGGCTATATTCCTGAAAATACGGTACTTGGATGAGACATAATTAAAAAGTAGTACAGTGCCTGGAAAAAAGATTAATGCAAAAAAGTTTTGGAAATTATTTTACTTGTGAGGAATATTTAAAATTGTTTGAATGTGCGAATGCATTGATGATGTATGTTGATTTAAGTATGTTGAACTTAGAATGGTGATTCTCCCACCCAGATGGAAATTGGTTTTTTTAATTTAAAGTGATTGACTATTCGAACATAATTAAAATAATATTTTGATAAGTTTATATTTTTAAATCAACAATTAAAATCAAGTTTAATACTTTTTTAAGTAAAAGCTAGATAAAAGTAAATTGAATATAAATAAAATTAATAAAATTTAAATTAAATTCATTTTTAACAATTTGATAACATTTTTATTATTTTGAGTGTTTATAAAGAAATGGTTAAAATTATTCTTTTTAATTAATATTTTTAGAAATTAAATATTTTAAAAAGATTTAGAAAAAATTGTTCGAATAATCATGATTAAAAATAGAAATAACAAAACCAATTAGAACGATGTCAAAGGGTGAAAGATCTTCTGAGAGTTGTAATGAATCTAAATGTGATTGTAATAAAAATTCAAATGAAAATTGTCTCTATGTTCTTAGCATTACTATTAAGTGATGATATAAAATAATAAAATAAATCATATGAATATTTTTACATGACTTAATATTTGATAAATATGTTCAAGAATCATCGAGTGCATCCAGAGTATTTTTAACGATTTATAAGTCAATTAACTTTTACTGTTACTTTGACATATTAGATCCATTACCATCATATTCCTATCAAGAAAGAATCGAATCAAATCTCATAAACTTTTATGTTAAGAATTTATTCTCATACTACATATTTTTATATAGTCTAGGTTGTTATGTTAAATGTGTTTTTAGATTGTCAAAAGTAAAAGAAAAGACTGTTGTTCTTTTATCAAAAAGGCGTTTAAAACTGAGAGATCATATTAAAGATACGTCTATAGGATCGAATTATTTTTAAACCGTGTATTTTAAATAAAATTTGTATTTGGATCATTAATTTTAAAATGACATTTTAAGTTAAAGGAAATTTGAATATCTATTTGTTTTAAAAAATATATTTAAATTTAACCATGGTTGTAAGTACGTATGAACACATAATTAAAATAACATAACTGAGTTGATAGCATTCTTTCTATCAAAGAATCTAGCAAAATCAACAATCAAGCATGTTTAATGCGAACAAGAAATGGAAATGCTAAAATAAGTAATGTTTAAGATATAATACTAATTTTCCAAAATGAACAAACTCAATTTTTTGTCATTTCTATATAATTCTACAAACTTGGTTAGATTTTTTATATAGGTGTAACAATGAACAAAATGTTCGGTTAACAAAGAGCATTAACAATATCAACCCAACCTCAGTAAAATATTTATTTTTTGAATAAATTTATTATTAAAAGCTTTATTCACTGAAATGTTTATTCTTATTGTGGAAATTTATTTATAAATATTAAATGTGTAATTTGGTGGATCCAAAGGCGATGAATGTAGATTGCGACAAGGTCTTGGAATCAAAAAGAGAAATAGAGTTTCGAAATTCGATTCTCCACCTCATGGCATCATATCACAACCGGGCAACACAATTTCGTACAGTGATAGAATTATAAATGCAAAATTTCATGAAAGAAGTTTTGATTAGACAGAAATTGTACCGGAAATTGAGTTCTCATTATGTCATATTACAGGTAACAATCTGGATGAGTACAGCTGAAATCATTTTTTAAGACGCATTAGGAGGGGAAAATGGGGTGAAATAAATAATGAAACAGTTATATATGACCGGGACCAAGAGGACATAACGAAAGAAAGCAATTTCCGTGAGATGAGGTATTGGTAAAGAGAGAATCTAGAATAAAATATCAAGTAAAATATGACGGGCCAAATAAAATCATTCGAAAAGTACATAATAGAAATGTATGGCAAAACAAATGAAAAATCTTGCATGTAGGGATGTAAGAGTGTTATTGATTATTTTTCAATTTTCAAAAAATAATTCTATTTATAAACATTTACATTAATTAAAATTTCGAATTATAATCAAAATTAAAAGAAATTAAAAATTAAAAACTGTAAAAATAAAAAAGAAAACTTTTAAATAAAAATTTTTACCTTGAGTATTTTAAATAAATTTTGAAAGTATTAACGTCTTCTTTAATTTAGAAAATGGAATTAAATACTCAACTTAACAAACCTGATCCAAAATGATTTGCTGTTTCAATTCCTCATCTACAACTAAAGTGAAACCTCTATCTACATCGAAAGAACACATAGACATTATTAATTTTGCAGAAATTAATAGAAGAGTAATAATTAATAACAAAAATAAAAATATCCCATAAAATATTCAGTAAACCTAACCTAAAGAAGCTGATTTCTGAACCCTTTTCAAATTATTTAAATTTCTTCTTGGTTGACTCTTAAGCATAGCATTTCTAATGGTGTTCAGACCACATTCACTCAAAACAACATTGTCCATAAAAAAGTTCCTATTGATATCCTTTATCACAAAAAAAAGACAGAATGAACTACTTTGAAGGATCTGGAGATTGTGGATCTTCAATTGACGACCCAATACCAGATAACATTGAATTTTTAGATCCGTATTCCATTGAGTTAAATAGATTAGAGAACACCTAGAATTAAGACTCATAATTATGATAAGAATGATATGTATCTCACAGATTTATCTGCTACAAGAGACTGAGCCACTGATTCTCCATGAGTGGCACGCAAATTTAGTAACTGTTTATGTCCTGCTCCGATGTCTACACCTTTTTCTCTACATAATATGCAATGATAACCTCCGCCTTCAAATATAAATTCCAATTCTGCTTCTGTGTTTAACTGGTCACAAATAGCATGGGAAGACCGTTCGCAAACATCACAAATCAACATCAGATCTCCTTCATTATAATTATTACAGCAAACTGGGCATTGAACTTTTGAGGCACAGGGGGCACATGTCGTATAATTATTTTGCCAGGTTCCATTGGGACCTGGGTCTCGTTTGCCACAGAATTGACACACTACGCAATTTTGACATTTCCAACTACCCTGTTGTTTATAATCATTACAAAATTAGTACTTTGATTGCTTTTGTCTTTACCTTTGGAACTTCATTTAAAGGTGGGTCAAGGCAAAAAGTATGATAACTGATGTCACAATCATCACAAAGTAACAATAAATCTTCATTAGTAGCTTGACCACAACCTTCACAAACTGTACAATCCAAACATCGCCATCCTTTTTCAATAATAACTTTGGTGAGTTTGCTAATTTCAGCGCAATATGAATGATAACATTGACCACACTGTACACAACATAATAATGGAGCGTCTAAGCCAAACGAACCGCAAGAAACGCACATATCTTGCTCCAAAACAAAAACATCATCTGCTCGACATAATACGACAGTACTTGGATGGTCGTCCTTTTCTTCGTTATTCTTCGATTCGCACTATATTCAAGTATCATATAATATAGGTAAAAAAAACAAAAAAAAATAATTGACACAAAACACAAATCAACACAATTATCAACCTTAACAGTCCAATATCGTCGATCATCAATCCATCTTATGAATCTATACTGTAAAATTACATTATTGCAAATGCCAACAGACACTTCAAACTATAACTGTAACATATACCACTTGTTATTTCAACATTAAAGTTTCTATTTGATTTTATTATTTTGGTGTTTAAGATGGCAACTGTCAAATGTTTAAATTAGAATCAAAGTTTGTGATGGAATATTCAGACTTTTTTACAGAATCATTGCTAATCAGCATTAACCTTAGTTAAGTCATGTCCGCCTATCATTAACGATTATCGAAGAGTCAAGATAAGAGATATTCGCGGTTAAATTTAGATAGAAAATTGAAGGGGATTAGAAAAAATGGTGATTTGGCAATTCGTAATCATCTTTTAGATGAATCTTTCGTAGGTGAATGATTTTGGTTTCTAAAACTATACCAACTGCTTTTTTCATAACACTACTTTTGTTGCGGAAAATAAAGAATTTTTTTAAAATGGTTAAAAAAAATTTTAAATAGATTAATTCATTGCAGCATTGCTTTGATAAATTTTTGAAATTAAAAAAATAAATTGAAATTGAAAGGATAATTTCAAATGAATGATATTGTACCAAATTTGAGTTTAGAAAGTCGATATTTGATGCTGCCAATCGTTAGTTATTTAACGTTGTCATACAAGTGACTAAATACACAAATAACTAATTATTTGTTCATTAAATTATTAAACCTTTGATGTGGAGTTAATTATAATATTCTTCTGAGAATATAATATGTGTTAAGTTAGATAATTAGATATGATTATAATAATATGAATGAAATATATTAATAATATCATAAAGAAATATCAACGGAAAACATTATAAATTTGCTGTAAAAATATAAATTCAAATGAGATTTTTTTCTCTTTCGATAAGGTTTGTAGAAATATTCATCAACAACTGCTATTAATCCACAGATGGTAAACAAATAGATCATATTATCAGATTGTTGAATCCTAGTAACGTCACTTTGGTCTGTATTAATATGATGCTCATAAGCTAGCAGAAAAAACATCATTTCACAACAACTTTCATCAAATTTTTTGAAAACTAAGCGGATTCACTTGCACTTACGCTCATTATTTTGAGGTTTCGTAACTGTCAAAAGCAAATAAAGAAATGTCAGAATAAGTCAAAACTCTTCTCCAGCTGGAACTGAGTTATTACTCATTTAGAAGAGCCAGTAGAACGCATCATTAGCGACAATCCATTATTTTACAATACTAACATAGTTATGAATCACAAGTTACTAAAATTAAATCCCTAAATTAAAGAGAAAATTCTGATTTGTCTCAATAAAAAATAAACTGAAGAAATTAAATATTTTTTTTTAAAAAATACTTACCACGTTAATTTTTCGAGCTTTTGCTCTGCGAGATCTTTTACTATTTAAAGTACTGTTTCGTTTTAGAGACGATGATTTCCCGCCAGCACTCTACAATAATATCGAAATAATCTTGGAAAAAACATGATGTATAGAGAGATAGATCAAATCTGAAACTCAAGCAATGGTCAGTGGTGGCATGGACGTATGAGATGGGGAAAAATTAATGTATCGAAAATAAACAATATGACAAACATTCCCACTCTTGTAATGCTTTGTGTTTTCCCATAATTTTGAAAAGAGATTGATTGTTTTGAATAACCGTTGATAGTTAGACATATTTTTTTGAGAAATTGGTTTTAATTTAAATTGAGATTTCTATTTTGATTAGTATTTATATGGACTTTGATTTAGATTTGGAAATTTATATTTCGATTTGAAATTCTTTTCTGTTTTTTTTTCTATTTTAGAATCTCATTTTGTGTTATAATATCAGAGTCGTGAAGCCGTATCGAGTTGATCAGCTCCGACTCTGACTTCTACCATAATTTATATCTAAGCAATATATATATAATAAGACAGTTAAGCTTTTAGAATGAATAGAGCTTTTTCATCCGCAAATGTGTTAATATAATAATGAATATCTACATAACTACTTTAATAAATGGTAACATTTGGAAGATATAACGGTTCAATATTTTAATTTTTATTGCTACAATAAAAAGTACAAATGGTTTTTTTCCGATTATCTTTTTAACAAATTTTTAAATACTGTCAGCAAAATCAAAAAGTTAAAAATGGCAAAATGAATTATTTCAGAAAAGATACTCAATGGTTAAACATATTTTTACCACGTTTTTATTAGCTTGCTTTCTTGTCTGTTTGTCTGTCTGGAACAAATCTTGCGATTGATTTTTCGACCACTTTCAGTCATCCAATTGAGCTGAATTTTTATATACAGGCTTGCTTCCCATGACAATACAATTTGATAAAAAAAATTTTGAAAAAAAATATTTTTTTCTAATTTTTTTTGCAAAAAACCACTTACGGTTATCTACAAATTTATACACTGTATTAGATAGCAATCTTTTCGTTTATTTTCATGAATTAAGTTAAAACTCTTTAAAATTACCAAATAATTTTATTTTGGAGATTGAAATTTTTTCAAAAATTTTTTAATTTCATTTTTATAGGCCATTTTGGCAAAATAATTTCTTTTCGATCTTATTTTTACCACGTTTTCCTTAGCTTGGTTTCTTGTCTGTTTGTCTGTCTGGAACAAATCTTGCGATTGATTTTTCGACCACTTTCAGTCATCCAATTGAGCTGAATTTTTTTATACAGGCTTGCTTCCGATGACAA
>MQRK01227676.1:90459-104001 GCA_001938485.1 Girardia tigrina
AATACGCTTCCTATCTTCGTCTGAAATGCGTTTATAGACTCGTTTATTAGGATTAGAATTTTCCATTAGAATTGAAAATTGAATGTTATAATTAGAATTGAAAAAATTGAATTTTTAAAAAATTAAATCAATTTACGTTTTAGGTAAATTGAATGTGGGAAACGGCAATTCAATTGTTGTTTCTGGTCAAATGAATGTAAAAACCTATATTATATTAAACAATTATAATTGTTAAAAAATCGTATAAAACGATTGACTTTTATGGAAAATAATTTATTTGGTAACATAAAATAAATTCAAAATGGTATCAAAATTACTGTCAGATGTCGCTTCCATAATAAAATCGGTATAACTGCATCTGTAAACGCAAGATTTTTGAGATCTTATTTTAACATCACTTATTTTTTATAAGTACATTATTTATGAGAGTTTTTAATTCTTGTAAACATTTAGAAAAAAAACCGGCATCAAAACCGGTAAAATTTTTCCGGAGTCAAAGCCGCTACCGGAGTTGAAAAAATCGTCGGATAGCCGGTTTTCCGGAGCCGGGGCCGAAAACCGGTACATCCCTAATTTAGATAGTGTGGAGTGGAAAATTAAAGGATTGGCCTAACATTTTGCCAGTTTGGAAAAGATAATATAAATAAATTAAATAATTAAGTAATATAAAAATTAAATTTTGATTAAAAACTGAACGCAATTTTTAAAAATTTATTGTAATTAATTTCGGCGGATTACCCAGTGCCATCTACAAACAAAATTAACATTAGTTTTTGCAGATTATATGAGTGATGATTATGTAATCAATTATGTCATAAAGGCTCTATTTGATAATGTTTAACAGAGAAGTTGAGTGTGAAGCTTAAATATTAATTTTAGGATCCATGAATCTTATTAATAAGGACTCACACGTTACTCTTCTCAGTAATTTTTAAATCGATTACACAGAATTTGAAAATCATTTTCTTCGATTTTCTTTTTACATTTTAAACTATGTTCAGCAATATTGCTCCCATTATCCAGTCGTTCAGTTTTTAATCAAGATTATAATCCTCAACAACCTGGCGCCGCAGATCTATGACGGAAATAGCGATGTGGAGGAGTTCATCGCAGTGTCAAAGAATTTTCAAAGTTTCACAAATCAGTGAAACAATATTGCCGATGGTGGTAAAAGCTTTTTTGCATCGGGATTTGCTGGTTACCTACGAAAACGTCGATAATAAAATTATCAGTTTTGCCGACAGACTCCGGAAGACCTTTAAAAGACCATCATCTCTTATTCAAGACCTGCAGGAGATCATTAATTATCGGAAAGGAACATATCCAGCAATGATGTATTTCAATAAAATTGAAAAGATGGTTGATCGAATCCTCAACCACAAATGGAGCAAGCCAGGATTGATGGCATATTTTTTGACCCATTGAGTAGAAGATATCGAAGTAAAATAACAAATTTATATGGAGGAAACCAAAAACAGTGATCGAAAAAAATGGACACGATTAAGAAGGAAGTACAGGCGGGTGAGATTGCTAATATTCATCGACAGAAGACATTTGCTACTGTTCTCAAAGAGCAAGCGGCATTTACAGCTCAATCAAATCAACAAAGAAGGTTCTCAGAAACAAGAAACTTCAATTCTCAGAGGCCAGTTAGAAATCAATATTATGGAAACGCTAGCAATTCAATTATATGTTATGGTTGCCAAAAAAGTGGTCATATTCGCCGTGATTGCCCGAACAATATCAAGATTTGCTATGGCTACAAAGGTGAAGGACACATTAGAAGAGTGTCCTTATTTGAAATGCTCAACATGTAAGTTTCCAGGTCATTTGGCTTATCAGTATTTCAGAAAAAATTACGAAATGATTCAATCGGGTCAAAACAAGTGGCATAATAACAGAAGAAATCAAACGGTTAAACGAGCAGTGACTGGCTTAGATGAGGCAGATGGTGTACAAATGGAAGATTATCAAAACAGCTGGATACCCAAATGACGAGGTTTAATCAGATCAGGGCATGATTGGAGCCATACATTAAGAAGTAAGATTAGTCTGGATCATTGTAAATATAATGTAAATTTTAATAATAATTTTAATAATACTGATTTATGTTCTATTGATAAGATGGTTGAATTTTTTATGAATGAAAAGGGCACATTAAATTATGATGTATTCAATGAGCGGCCAAGTATGAAAACTAATTCTAAGAATATAGAAATGAATTGTTTCTTTGACACAGGAGCCCGAATTAATGTGTAAATTGGAAATTAGTTGAACAATTAGAAATTCCGCTGAATAATAATACGACGATTTCAGCAGTATGTGCGAATGGGACCAATATGGAGTTGACCGGATTGTGTTATATAGATGTAAAATGGAGAAGTATCAAAACGCGACAACTATTTTATGTTTCAAAAGAAGTTTTTCCGTCAATCCTCTTTGGAATTGGACTGATTAAAGCTCTTGATTTTGAACTCAGATGTCAGATGAATAAGTTACAGGAAGGTAAAGAAAAATTGCAAATATCAGAGATGTCAAAAAGTGATATGATTTGTACTAGTGATCCATATATAAATAAATGCAAATACTCAGCCGCTGATAGATTAATGAATGTTAAAGAGAAGTTACAGCTTCGTGAAGGGACCCGATTATATAAATGTATCGAGAAATATAAAAATATTTTTATGGTTGGAAAGTGGGACATTGGTAAAACCTCGTGGATCAGACATGAAATTAAAAATAGTGGATTGCCAATTATACAGAAACCACAGAGACCACCAGCACATTTGGAACGTCATATAGAAGAGGGTATCAAGAATTTGGAGCAAAATGGAATCATAGAAAAATGGAATTCATCGCCTTGGAATACACCAATGGTCTGTGTTTGGACGAAAGAAAAAAATGAAATTCGGTTATGTCTTGATTTTAGATTGTTAAATCAAGTTACAGAGAGACCAATATTTCCGATGCCAAATATAGACGAAATGTTAGATTCATTAAATGGCATGAAATGGTTCAGTTCAATAGATTTAGGAAACGCCTACTATCAAGTAGAATTGGACAAGTCTTCAAAATTAAAAACTGCATTTTCAACAAAGACGGGACAATAGTGTTTTACGAGAATGCCATTTAGCATAGCGGCAGCTCCGGCAACATTTCAACGACTGATGAATGATGTTCTTAAAGACATGTTATAGAAAGAAGCTCTCGTATATTTAGACGATATTCTGGTATTCTCAGAAACGGAGATGGAACATTTTAATAGATTAAAAAAATTGTTTTCAAAGGTACAAGAAGCAGGGTTACGAATTAATCCTGAAAAGTGTAAACTATTTCAGAAGAAACTGCGATTCCTAGGTCATATAGTGAATATAGATGGCATAAAAACAGATCCGGATAAAATCAAAACAATTTTAGAGTTTCAACGACCAAAATGTGTGAAAAAGTTGCATAGTTTTCTGGGTTTATGCAATTATTATAGGAAGTTCATTTTGAATTATTCAAAACCGGCAAGATCACTGGAATCCATGTGCAGTAGAAGTATTCAAACAGTCAATGACAAAATTAGGATTCCGAAAAGTACCAGAAGTGACTGTATTACATTCTTTCATAAATTTTTATGTCATGCACGTGATCTTCAGCATTCTCCTGTAGTACTTCATTTCAAACACTTTAAGTATATCCATGCTCTTCTGATTTATTGTCCAACTCTCGTATCCATAGAGGAGTGTTGCCCAGACAATAGCCTTAGTGATCTTTATCTGCTCTTGAGATGGGTTTCTTTGAGATTAAAAACTGTGCTAATTTTAATCATTGCGCTTGTTGATATACCAATCCGGCTTCTGATTTCTTCTTCGCTTCCCCCATTCTCTGTGATAGTAGAGCCTAAATATTTGAAACTCATAACTTGTTCCAGTTTCTCCCCTTCAATGAAAATCTCCAGTTCTACCTCACCTCATGGTAAATAGAAGATACAGTAAGTTGTTAAACTCCCCCGACATAGAACGATATGTCGCTCTATTAGAAGAAATATGGTATTTTGTTTCTTTTGTTACTAATTTCGATTTTAATTGCACATGTTAAAACGTGATTTTCGCAACATTTACTTGTACCAGTTCAAGCAAGGGCGTAATGCAGCTCAAACCGCTCGAAAAATCAACGAAGTTTTGTCGCAAGGGAAGTGTCAACGAATACACGGTGCAGCTCTGGTATCAAAAGTTTCGCTGTGGCAATACCAGCGTGGAAGATGAGCCTCATGGCAGCCGCCCATCGACGATTGACAACGAATTGAAGGTGGTGGAAGCCGATCCACGCACAACTGTTCGAACACTCCCTCAACCATCGCTCGGAACTTGAAGCAAATTGGAAAGTTGAAAAAGCTCGATAAATAAGTTCCTCAGGAATTGAACGAAAGTCAAAAAATCGTCGTTTTGAGGTGTCTTCCGCGCTTCTTCTGCGCAACAAGAACGACCCGTTTCTCGATCGGATTGTGACGTGTGATGAGGAGCGGATTCTCTACGACTATCGGCAACATTCGGCACAATGGTTGGACCGCGATGAGGCTCCTCACCCCTTTCCGAAACCGAAACTCCACCAAAAGAAGGTTATGGTGACTGTTTGGTGGTCTGCAGCCGGTCTCATCCATGACAGCTTTCTGAATACGAGTGAAACGATCACCGCAGAGAAGAACTGCCAACAAATTGACAAAATGCATCACGAGCTCCGACGTATGTGCCCGAGATTGGTCAATATGAAGGGTCAATTCTCCTCCACGACAACGCCCGGCCACACATCGCAACACCGATCATACAAAAGCTAAACGAATTGGACTACGAAACTCTGCCTCATCCACCCTACTCACTGGACCTCTCGCCCACCGACCACCATTTTTTCAAGCATCTGGACAACTTCCTCCAGGAAAAATGCTTCCAAAACCAAGACGACGTCAAAGACGCATTTAACGCTTTCATCGCATCCAGAACTCAGGAGTTCTACACTAGGGGAATCAAAAAACTTGTTTCTTGTTGGCAAAAATGTATTGATTCTGATGATTTTTATTTCGATCAATAAAGTCTATTCTGTGCTGAGTTACATTTGTTTAAAGTTTAGGTTCAAAAACCAAAACTAAAGTTTAGAAAAATGTGGATTCGAGGAACAGTCACCCTTCCGAAAAGAGGGGAGGTAGTGGTTTCTCAAATCAATTTAATAATAATAATTGAAATGTAAGAAAGGATGATGGAGCAGAGCACAGTAGTTTTAACAGAGGCCGAGTAAATAATTATAGAGGAAATTATAGAGGCCACAATAATAACAGAGGCAATATGAATAACAATGACGGTAATAATTATAGAAATGATAATAGAGGTAACAATAATTATCAAGTCCTTCGTTTAATGTCAAAAGGGGGATTAGATCAAGCCTGGTTACGTCGCTCCCGGAGATGTTGACGCTGGCCAGGGAGCTACTGAAGGTCGAAAAGAGTGTCCAAAGGGACATATCGATGGTCGCGTCCCGAACTAACATCTCGAGGGGGCGTGGTGGATTCAATCATGGCAAGGCTAAAGCTCACAGGAGGTTCCAAAAAACTAAAGTTTATGCTCCAAAACCTGCATCGATGTTGCAACATGTTAATATTTGAATTGTGATCTGCGAACTAGAATCAAGTGCCTCCTCGTAATGATAATAAATATTCTAATAGTAATTGTGGCAGTGTTCTCAACAATAATATTGATCAATTGTTAAAAAATTATTGATAAATCAAGTGAAAATATTAATACCAAATCATTTTTCAAAAATAGTAAAGAAAAATCAATAATCAAGTTATTCTAACCCGATTATTTTATTCTCCCGCAACCGTTTATTCGTATCAAAACAGCAGTACTCCTTGTCCTGCTCTCTCTCGGCCGCCCCGCCTCCATTCGCCCTCGTTTTCCGGTGCTGCCAATCTCCCACGAGATCCGTCCCGGATTGCCACACAGAACTCAATTGGGCCGATTCTGTCGTGGCGAATCGCACTAATTTACCCTGGCCAAACTTGTTGTGCGACCCGAGCGCGCAGAAGGCGCAGCGGACCGCTCCGGTTACTGCTCCATTTGCAGTAACCTCAGCGATCGCCCCCCCTGCCACTGGAAGAGGACTCGCCTCATTCACAAATCTTAATCGATATTTATGATCGAATTTCGGTCTCAATTATGATCAAATCATTTAAAAATAATAAAAAATAATGAGGGTGTATTTACTTTTAAAAATTATTTTTGTTTAATTTGAAAAAAATATTTTCAAATATTTTTTTTTAGTTTTCAGTTAATATTTAATAATTTTCCAATAAATTATTTTATTTAATTCTAGGATTTTTTTTATTTTTTTATCCAATTCAGGAATTTTAAATAAAATTTAATCATTTATAAAATAATGTTAAACTAATTTTAAAAAATCATTTAGAAAATAAAAATTAATTATTTAAAAAATAAATTAAAAAAATTATATTTAAATAATTTAGAAATTTGTAAAAAGAATTATTTTAAAAATACTACATCAATTAAAAAAAATATTTCAAAACATTATTAAATCAACAAAAAATAATAAATCACGTAAATTAATTTTA
This sequence comes from Girardia tigrina, assembly GCA_001938485.1. NCBI lineage: Eukaryota > Metazoa > Platyhelminthes > Tricladida > Dugesiidae > Girardia > Girardia tigrina. The sequence goes on from MQRK01227676.1 coordinate 97,064, forward strand.
AAAAATTAAAAATCATTTATAAAATAATAATCAAATGATCAAAAAATAAAGAAAAGAGTATTTTGAAAGTTATTAAAAAATAAATGATAAAATAATAATGTTCTATTAAAAAATTATATTTAAATAATTAAAAAAAATTTTTTAATCATTTTAAAAATAATAAATTAATTTAAAAAAATATGTTTAAAGATATCAACAAAAAAAATAATAAATCACGTAAATCAATTTTAAAAAATTAAAAATCATTTATAAAATAATAATCAAATGATCAAAAAATAAAGAAAAAATGATTTTGAAAGTTATTAAAAAATAAATGATAAAATAATAATGCACTATTAAAAAATATTTAAATTATTAAAAAAAATTTTTAATCGTTTTAAAAATAATAAATTAATTTAAAAAAATATATTTAAAGATATTAACAAAAAAATAATAAATAATTTCAAATCATTTTAAAAAATAAAAATTACTTAATTAAAAAATAATAAAAAATATAAAAATAATTATAGTATAAAATGTAATTATAATTAAAAAATAATGATAGATCATTCTAAAAATAAAAAAAATCGTCTTAAAAATAATGAAAAAAACAATAAAATTTTATCAAAATAATTTAAAAAATCCTTTTTAAAATCATAATTAATTCAAAAATAATGGAAAAAACATTTTAAAATGATTCCAAAAATAGCGATAAATCATTTTTTAAAAGAATGCTTTAAAAAATTATTTAAAAATAATGATAATATAATAAGAAAATAAATTTATTTATAAGAAAATTATTTTATTTAATGCTAGAATTTTTTTATTTTTTTTATCCAGTTCAGGAATTTTAAATAAAATTTAATCATTTATAAAATAATGTTAAACTAATTTTAAAAAATCATTTAGAAAATAATAATTAATTAATTAAAAAATAAATTTAAAAAAATATATTTAAATAGTTTAGAAATTTTTTAAAATAATGATAAAATAATAAGAAAATAAAAAATAATCATTTATAAAATAATGTTAAATGAATTAAAAAAACTTCAATTAGAAAGTAATACTTAATCAATTAAAAAATCATTAAAAATCAATCCAAATATAATGATAGATAATGATTTTTTGGGACAAAATAATACAACAATATTATAATACTTTTATAATAATTTCAAATCAATTAAAATAATGATAAATCATTTTTAAAATAATAAAAAAACACTTAAAAAGTCATTTAATACAATAAAAAATAATACTTTATAAAATGTTAAATTAATTTTTAAAAATCATTTAACAAATAATAATTAATTACATAAAAAAATAATTAAAAATTAAAAAAATACAATTCAATAAAAATAATAATTACTTAAAAATCAACAAAAAATAATTAATTAATTTAAAAATAATTTAAAAATAATGAAGTAAAAATCATTAAAAATCAATTCAAAAATAATAACGACAATTAGATATTTCTGGCGTCAATAAAATGCGCACCTGCTTATTCTCGCCATCTCCGATTCTTCTTCTTCTTCTGTCTTAATGGCATTGTCGACCGATTCATCTGTAGACACTATTTGGATTTTCATTCGCCGACTGTTAACCGACTCGAACAAATCCGAGTCTTTGCTTTCATCTGACATTTTATTTCCACTGAAAAAATTTTCGTATTTGTGGAAATTTTTTTCCAATTTTTTCTCTCAAATAATTTTCTCTTTCAAACGAATAAAATTTCACACGATAAAAAATTATAGTCGGTAGAGAAAATCAGTTTTTTGTCAATCTTTTTTTCAAATTTTTTTTCAAATAATCAAAATTAGTTTACCTTTCGATTTCATTTGGATTAATTAAACAAAATGTACTTTTGGTAATGAATTTTTTTCGGGTATTTTTACGATTTTCTTTTTGTGATTTTTTTGCTTTTGCGATTTATTATTTTTTTAATTAGAGAATAATAGACATGTCATTTACTTATTTTCTATTAGAGTATGTTTAGTGAGGTTTACTGTTATAGTTTTTTTTCAATTTTATTTTAAATAAATTGAAATATTTTAAAGCTTATCCTGATTTCCGAAAAATCTGCTATAAAAATTCATTTTAACTAATTGATAATATAAATCAAATAAAAACAATTGAATTGAAAAAAATCTTATGGGATTTTATCAATTGAACTTTTTTTAACTAGGAATCCATAAATTTGTGAATAAAATCTAATTTATAGGTAAAAATATACTAACAGTGTACGAAAATTTTTTCGTTTAAAAAAATTTGAATTTTAAATTTCTGGGACTCATTTCATTAGTGAAATAAATAGAAAAAGTTAAGAAGTAAAAGTAACTGTTTTTCGAAAAATTCGCAAAAATCAACTTAATCGTGTATTTATAAAAAAATTTATAGCAACATAATCACTTTATCTTCATTAAAAGATTTGTAACAAAGTCCAATACATAATGGAGGTTTATCAGGACAGCTCGGACAGTAATATCGAGTCTCCTTTTTAATGTTTTTCGTAGCACAAACTCTACATTTGCGAGTTGGATTTTGACGTGTAGGAGCAATAGCATCAAGATAATGATGGGAAATTTGTTCCTGGGATATGATTGACGTAGATTGATGAGATTGAATGACTGCATCTTGGCTTCCATTTTGCCATTATTATATAACTACTTCTCTAAATTGAAAAGATGTTTTATTTTCTGCGTTCGGTTACTGACAATACAATATACATTATGCACCGCCATTTCTATGATGTGTACAACAATTTTTTATACCACCGAAGAGTTTTTCTCATAGTGTTCAGGGAATATTTTCTATTTGATGGGTAAGACCTTGCCAGGTTACCCCATCCTTGACATGTAAAACATTTCATTTCTCCTTCCTGGTTTACTTGTCCTCTTATTATTTTATTATCATTATTTTTATTAAAACCAGTATTATTATTCCGATAATTATTATTCTTTTTTCTTCGATAAATACCTCTTGAACCTCGATAATTATTGTTACCTCTATTATCATTTCTATAATTATTACCATCATTGTTATTCATATTGCCTCTGTTATTATTATTATAATTATTACCCCCTCTGTTATTATTGTGGCCTCAATAATTTCCTTTATAATTATTTACTCGGCCTCTGTTAAAACTACTGTGCTCTGCTCCATCATCCTTTCTTACATTTCCATTATTATTATTAAATTGATTTGAGAAACCACTACCTCCCCTCTTTTCGGAAGGGTGACTGTTCCTCGAATCCACATTTTTCTTAAAAATAGGTTGTGAACCTGTGGCACAATTTTCAATATTATTTCTATCAATATTATGAGCTTCGATACGTCGAGCTTTTTGTACTAAATCAGGGGTTTCCAAACTACGACCCGCGGGCCTAATCCGGCCCGCGACACAATTCCACAAATGTATACAACTTACGTTGAATAAAAAAAATCAAATAATGATTTTCAATAATTTAAACTTTAAATTTATCTTTAAATTGTAAAGTTAATAATTCATTAATAAATATAAAAAATAATTTCATTTTTTTATTATTAATATTAACAAGAAAAATTTAAACATGTAAATATACTTATATATTAAAATCACATATTTGTTGAGATATGATTTCAATAAAATAATAAAAGTATAAAAATAAAAATTTTGTTTTAATTAATGGATAAAATAAAACTTTATTTATCCTTTTACAATAATAAATATAAAATATATATAAATAATTAGAGTTAATTTAATGGAAGATATAAATAATTAAGAAAGAAATAACAAAGCATTTATATTAAAAAGGCAAATAGAGTTTAAATTAAGAAAATAAGAAGATTATATATTAGAAAAAGAACTATAAAAGGAACGAGTTTTTTTAAAGAAAGTTAGTCATCAAATTCCTAATAAGAAGAAGAGACCTTAATTATATTTAATTAATACCTTAATTATATTTCGAGAGTCAAGGTAAATGGAAAAGTCAAGAATTTGAAGATTTTGTCTTGACCATCTGAATTGAATTAATTAACTGACCTCCGCGAAGAACGATCAGAATTAATTAGAAGTCGATCAGAGTATTAATAAGCTCTTGATCAAAAAGACAACGATTCGTATTGATATTGATTCAACACGATTTAAAAGTTAAAAGGTACGAAGAAAAACGTGAAATCATATTATAATATATTTTTAAGTAATATATGTTTATACAATCTAAAATCATCTCGGGATAAACAAAACATTGTTGTCCCACTATCCAATCTTTAAATTCTTAAATAGGTCAGGTTCACTAAAATTTGTGTATCTTTTATATTTGTATAATTGTGAATAAAAATATAATATTTATAAAAAGAAAAATCTTATTGTTTTATTTCTGTTTAAACATATAAAAATCACCTATATCCCAATATATTATTATTTATAACTTAATTTCGTTTCCAAATTTGGTCAAACTATTCGTCGGAAATCTACATCTCATCAGCAAGAGAAATCAGCATCTCCAATCGGAGTTTAAAAGAATTTTATTGAAAATATTTGTTAAATTTAATTAATTTTATTATGTAAAAATTTGTTTTATCTTACTTTATTTTGGCAACTGTTTTGAAAGATAAATACATTATTTCTTGATTTTTAAAATTAGACAAATTACTTATATATTTTCGTTGCGAAAGAAAACGACTGAAATTTTTCGACCGATTATAATTATCAGAACGCAAAACTTGGCGATATATAATTGTAAGTATCTCACAAATTTAGTTTTTTAATTAATTTTAAAATTTTACTAATTTAAATTGAGGATGGATTCTAAAAAAAAGTCATATGAAAAGAAACGAAAAGAGGATGACGAAGGGTGTATTTTTAATGATGAATGGGGCATAAAATACTTTTTCGTGCAATCAAAAACAGGAGAAAAAGCTATTTGTGTGATATGCACAGAAACAATAGCTGTATGGAAAGAATATAATATACGTCGTCACTATGACACAAAACATGCTGAAATCTTTTCCCAATTTAAAGAAAAATAGCGGTTAAATAAATTTGAATAATTATCTCAAGCTTTACAATCCAAACAGAATTTTTTATGAAACAGAAAAAGGATAATGAAAACTTTACCTTTGCAAGTTACAAAATTGCGCATGTGCTGGCTAAAAGAGGAAAACCGTTCACCGATGGCAATATGATTAAAGATTGTATCATGGAAGCAGTGACTGAGTTATGTCCAGAAAAAATTAATATGCTTAAAATGGTAAGTCTTGCACCAAATACAATTGGTCGACATGTTAAACATATCGGAAACAACATTTTAAACAAACAATTAATAAAACACGAAGTTTCAATTGGTACTCTTTGACTTTGGACGAATCAACTGATATTTCTAATACCACATAGCTTGTAGTATGTTTTCGTTACGTTGACCATAATCTTAACGTTACGCAGGAATTAGTTTCACTTTGTAGCATGCATAGCACTACAACGGGAGAGGACATTTTCAAGGAAGTTGAAAAAACATTAAATGATTATAAGTTAGATTGGAGTCGATTACAATGCATTACAATTGATGGCGCAAGAAACATGGTTGGTATAAAAAAAGGTTTGGTTGGACAAATCTCAAAAGCGTGTGAAATAATTGGAAAATCAAAACCTATGTTTTTTCACTGTATGATCCATCAACAATCACTTTGTGCAAAATATATTGATATGAGCTGCGTATTGAAGCCCGTCATTTCAATGATAAACTTTATTCGAGCTCATGCACTTTAAAATCTCCAATTTCGAACTTTCCTTGAAGAATGTGATTCCGAAAATATAGATTTGACATACTGTTTGGTATTCAAATCTTTAATCTTAAATATTTACATTTTTTAAAAACACTTTATTCTTTAATCGTAAATCTTTATTCCTTAATCTTTAATCTGACTCCAATTAATCAGAAAGGACTTTCAATATAAATATATAGACAATGAACACAAATTCTTTTATGAAACTTTATTTCAAATAACAAAAATTAACAAGTCAAAAATAATAATAATAATTCAATTCTTGATGACAGAACACAAACACAAATCAATATTTCGTATGACTTAACAGATTACAGTAAAAACTGTGAATCTCCAAAACGAACGAATGTTTAAATTTAAATTAAACCTTTTTCTCCCATACGGGATACTTATGGTTTTCTGCATAAAATTTTGTCAAAAGTGTTCAAATATATTTTTCGAAACTATAGCAATACTACACCGCTGGTCGTTGCATTAGTCGAGGAAAAGTTCTTTTCCGTTTCTTTCAACTCAGACATGAAATTGATATTTTCCTTACCGAGAAAGATCCCTCTGAACCACCTTTGCCAAATCGTGAATGGCTCTGGAATTTGAAAATTTTTGCAGATTTGGTAAATCATATGAACAATTAAAATTTAAAATTACAATGTGAAAATAATTTAATTTGCGATTTTTACACAAATATAAAGGCATTTAGTGCAAAGTTGTTACTGCTAGAAAGCCAAATAAACACTTATAATTTTACACATATGCAATGCTGTGTAGAATTGTATAAAACGTGCCAAGGGACACTTCCTTTGCCTTTCGCAAATATAGTTATCGAAGACCTAAAACAACAATTTCGGAAACGTTTTGCTGAACTGGATGCTAATGCTGCGGAAACAAGGTATTTTATTTAAAAAAAAGAAAGTATTTTATTTGGCTCCTGGCCGATTTTATATTAAGTAACCGAGAGCCCTTAGCGACAACTCGGATTGTTCGAAAGTTAAAGGTTTATCGCCACACTTTACAGCGTGAAATATATATATATATATATATATATATATATATAATGAATATAATATTTTAATATTATTTATTTGTTAGGTATATAAAAAATAAATATTATAAAATTAAATATTTTGTTTTAATTAATTGGGTACAATAAAAATTATTTACCTTTTTATTATAATAAATATAATATATATATATATATATAA
>MQRK01227678.1:0-14394 GCA_001938485.1 Girardia tigrina
TTTATTTTAATTAGTTTTAATCAATTATTTTAATTAAATTATTTAAAATATTGATTTTATTTTTATTTTTAATAAATGGGTTCAAAAATGAGTCAAAATGGAATCGCAACGCGACCACTCAGACATTACAACTTTTAAGGACTATACGCACCCATGTCATATATCTGATCAAAGATACAGCTCAGCATAGGAGATATATGCAATTTTAATTAAGCTCTCTCTGTAAGTAGCGTTTACGCCACTTTCATTATTATCAAATTTAGAAGTCATAATTTAACACCACAAAATTTATTAATATCACAACTCCCAATTTTCAAACAAATTTCGTTAATTAAAATTTTCGTCTCGCCTCATAAATTTTATTTTACTTTCAATTCGTAAAAAATATTTTAAACTTTAAAAATAATTTATTATATTCAATAACTTATCTTTGACTTTTTACTACTTCATATTTTTATTATTTTTAAAATGCATTTTTAAAAATTATATGACAAATAAAATTAATTTATTCCATTAAATAAAATCCAATGAATGTGTAAAAACTTTAAAAATAATTTATTATATTCGATAACATATTTTTGAACTTTTCTTTTTAATTTAAACTTTTTTTTATTATTTTTAGAATGCTTTTATAAAATTTTATTACCTATAAAAATAATTTATTTCATTTAAATAAGATGCAATCAACTTATCAATCAAGTCTTTATTATGTATTTTTTAACAATATTCTGAACACAATAAAATTATTTTATACATTTATATAAACTTCTAATTTTAAAATTAAATTATAAAAAACTATTTAATTTCGTATAAAACTTTTGTAGCAGCTTGATATATAAATTTATGCAAAAGCTTTTATTTATTGTATTATTTCTTTTAAAATTTTTATTTTAAAACATTCAACTGAAATATATCAACTTTTAAATTTTTTGATTTTAAACTCTGTTTTTATTATTTAATTTTTGCAAAATTTTTAAATTAAAAAAATTAAATTATTCAGCTAATCAAAAATTTAAACTAACCCTTCATACTCTCTATATTCCTAACTGTAAGTTAGCTTATAAATATTTATTCACAAGCATTTTAAAAATTTTAAATCATTATTTTATATCAACATACCGTCTTTAAGTAAATAAAGTCTTGCCCCTCTCCTATCATTTATCTTACAACAGACGCTACCGACAGCGTCCATCCGGATAATGGATATTACATATGATGAATAAATATTACTACTAGGAAATCAATTAGTCCTTCATAAGTCATTTTAACATCGTTTTAAAAAAGAGTAAACAATATTTTATTTTCATTTTTCACTTTGAATTTTAAATATGTAATTCTTTTTCCTCTGATAAATTTTCCTTTGGGTACATTATTCCTTTTTATAACCAAACTGTTATGAACAATGACTGTACTGATTCTGTTGGGTTGTTCTTCAAGTCTCATTGCATTCATTTATCGGTAGTTATGTACGTGAGAACTGTTTTCGTCTTCGAAGAATCTCAAAACTCAAAGAAAAACATTTATCGCTTATAAAGAAGTATGCATGTTTTGTAATATCAGTATTTTAAAGATGGAGGAGAATTGAGATTGTTTTAAAGGTTTATATCTGATAAAATTCGGCCTAGAAAAAGTCACAGATTACCTTGTTCCATCTATGAAACAATCACATTAAAAATTGTTCTCAAATAAAATATTTCATCAAAAGCAATGACCTCGATCACCGCCTCCGGACAAACATCTTTGACCTTGTGATTTTATGATTTTAATATTAACTAGAAAAGACCCGTCCTATATGACGGGTGAGCTAAATTTTCTACTTTGAAAGTTTCTATTTTATTTTTTAGATCGTAATTATTATAATTTATTATTTATTGTTTCGAATTTTGTGTTGATTTAACAGTCAATCAATTAAGTGCTTTTCGGCAAAAGCACTGTACAGACAGAACAGTCTCGATGCTGCCCATTGTTATCTCAACTTTACACGGATTCACTCACTGTTCCTCGACTATTTCGTATTTTATCAGCATGTATATGATCATAGTAACATTTGAGATTGACCGACAAACCGTGAATTAGACGATAACAAAATTTCGTAAATTTAACCTAAATTGATTTTTAGAAATAAAATTATTAAATAAATGATCAAAATGGTCATTTATCAAATAAATTAGTATTTTGTTAGTATTTTCATAAAAATGTTTACGAAATTCCTTGTAGGAATCGTCAAAATTGTCATCATTCGAAATCAGTGTTCATTTAACCATTTAACGACTTGTACGGTTTTCAATCGATTTCATCGGCTTCCGGGCGTCTTTCGGCGAAGGCGCTGTACCGACAGAATTGTAATAATGCGGGATATTCAGATTGACCAAGTCCTTAAAGGGATTCACTCTGGTTCCAAACAAACACACTTTTTTAATCGCCACAAATAATACCCTGTGTCATGTTGGAATGCAAATATGCCATTTCAAAATGAGAACTGCTGTAGTGTAAATTAATGGATTAAAAAGATAAAAAAGAAATACTTTGTTTAAATAAATCAATTAACGTAAGAATGTGGATATAAATAATTTATGAATGAAGAGTCGTTATTCTAAAAATTGTGAAACGAAAAAGAAGAAAACTGAACATTAATTCCGAAATTGTCGTTAAATGTTATTTGAACATATGAAGATCACAACTGAGAATTTCTTGAAAAAATATGGTGCCAATTCTAATAAAAACAAGACGTGTCAATTAATAATTAAAGATTTTGGGTTGATGCCATGTTGTGGTAATGGAGTGTTGGACAAGGTTTATCTCGCAAACAGAAAGTATAAAGAAGATGGTTTTATACGATAAAAGTTCTGAGTAAAAACAAAATTGTGTCCGGTCAACTGCTGGAAAGGGAATATTAAACGCAGTTAATTCTCCCTTTCTAATTAATTGATTTTCAACATTTCATGATTCATCGAATTTAAATTTGGTGCTTGATCTTTATGTGGGGAGGCCACAACTGTTTAGTTTGTTGAAGAAGTACCTTTGTTTCAAGGAAGTGAAGGCAATGGAATCGACCTCCCTTTGGACATCTTCATTTTTGGTAGTTAAGATGGAGCTTTTAAAAAAATTCAATAATTATATGTCATGTTTATTGGCAACATTACAATTTGAGTGTAAACATTTATTAACAACACAAACATTCTCACTAGCAATTTCTGTGGGAATCGTCATTCTTGATTAATATGTTTTTTGTATGTATATTCATATCCTAAAATTAATTAATGGGTCAAGATTAATATTAATTTTTAATTTCTCAAAATTTTATTAGATAAAGTGCGTTAAGTAATTTTTTAAATAAACATTAGTTTTTTTTAAATATATTAAATTCAATAAGTTCAAATCATTTACTAAAAATATTATTAAAATTTATAATTATAAAACTTTTAATTAATTAGTATTTAAACATTAATCTCATTAAATTAATATCATTAGATTCAAATAATTAATCAAATAACATATCAATCCCATCTGAGTAGGAGAGTCACAAATCTAAACAGCATACAAATAACAAACTTACAACATTCCGAATTTTCCTCACAATATATATATATATATATATATATATATATATATATATCTTTTTATGTGGATTTTCGTAATTTTTATTTTAATATATTTTCATTTTCGATTGTAAAAATAATTTCTTTTTATAAATTATTTTTATTTTTTTAAAAGAAAGGGTACAAGATTCTCGTGGGTACCTATGCGATTTTTCTAATATTTTAGTTAAAATTTAATTGAAATAAATAAAATAACTACTTGAAATTAATAACATAAACCTTTTCGGATTTAAGCTATAAACTAATTTATTACAACTTTGGCTTGATCTGTCGGCACAAATGGATCTCATTTGGAGTTTCCGTATATAAATATAAGATATTAATTTGTATTAAATCTGTTCTGAAATCTCTAAATAGTTTATTCACGTCTATTTCTCTTTTAGAATTTTATTTGTCGGAGCCATATAATTAATGATTTATTTAAATATAAATGTCCTTTAGTATCCGATGAAGGCTCCGATGTCTTAAGTAAAGGAGACACTTGAAACGCTCGGTAGACATGACATGAACAGCCGGTCATACATATTCCATCAAAAGAACACTTTCAAGACAATAAAATATTCATTAAAATATTTTACTTGTCAATATTATTTTTTAAGAAAATGTTTTGTTTTTACAGAAGAAATATGGAGAAAAGAAATGAAAGAAATACATTGTACTAATATAGTTTGCTCTGAATAATATATATATTCACAATGTCTCCCTAATTTGACATTGTAAATTCTGGTCTGAAAGTAGTTTTATTTCCCTGTAGGAAATCCATACCAAATGGAAGTTCCAAGGAAAGCTGTAATTTATCATACCTTTTCAAAGGGGTTTGAAACCTCATCTAACCGGGTTTCACAAACGCATTGATTGTCTGTAAGGATTCACTATTAATGGGTTTATATCTTATGTTTGGAGGAATAAATGCTACCAGTATTCTATTCATCTAAATATTGGACTAAATTATATTATTAAATTCATTAGTTATCATAAAATTTGTTTATTCATTTTAATCATTCTTTCATATTGAGTTATCTAAAATCCTTCTCATTCTTCTTGTAGTGCCACAGCTCTTCAGGACATTGTCGCCCATTAAACTCCACAAGGTCTACCTGTACCAAGATCTCTCTGTATTTTGAATTGCTCTGAAATCATTAATATTTGAAAATCATTGGTCGTCTACTATTAACAACATCGTTCGGTGCTGAGCGACATATATGCGTGTACGAGGACATCTTTATACAGAAGTTTTCCATATAAAGGTACCCAAAATACGTATAAATATTTTGGGAGGCTGTTATATTGAAAATTCCGGTACATTTAGAAAGATGAAGTCGCTATGGGAAATAGAATCCTGTGATTGTTAAAATAATGTCGAATATGTATGAAACTCTTTAAATACGTTGTATATTGAATTAGTTTCGTCGAAACTAATTTTCTCTCTTGAGACGAACAATTTAAACTCTTAAATTTTGAATTAATTAATTGCAAAATTGAAGGAGTAACATTGTACCAACGTGAAGGCTACGCTCTCTCCCTTGGAGCTCGCACAAGACATCGCGGACGGATTGCCAAACCGAAGGCGATGCTGAACGCCTCGGTGGTCAGCCTAAACGCGGCTTTTATCTTAGGTTAGTGTCGTCATCGTTCCAATTTTCCACTGATTTCACATGATACCATCCGAGATCACATTTTCTCCTTTAACTTTGAGTACTTTATTTTCACTGAATTGAAGCTTTGTTTCCAAAAATTGGTAAAATTACATGAATTTCTTGTTTTTGTATAATGTTTCTAGCTGTGAAAAAATTTGATAAACGATCTATTATAAATTTTTATATAAACTATAAAAGAGCAAATCAAAAATTTTAAAATTGCAAATAGCTCATGCATATAAAATGTCTTTACTCAATAGAAAAACAAGAAGAAAAAAGAAAAAAAATGAAATTCAGCTCAATAGAATTTTCCCTTTTAATAATTTAGTTCGCGAACTTTGAGAGGTACTTTCAAGCATGTAATTTCCTTTACAGTAACATTCGTCATCGTGCTTACATTAATTATTTTATGAAGAATATAGATTATCTCCATCAAAACAGTTCCTTCTTTTATTCTTGCTTCTTTTTATATAATTCTTTTTTAGCCGAAAACATTCTTTTCGATGCTTTCCCTTTATTTGACTCAATCTCCTCATATCCTTTGAAGTCATCGCTTTTTCGACTTGGACAAATTGGTATCTTCGACTTTGTGGTCAATTAGAATATCGTAAATAACTTGCTTACATCCAATTTTTATTTCGATATGTATGTATGTATGCTTATATATGTATCCTTGTAATTTAGAAACCTATTTTTGAAGACCTTTTACTTAATCAATTTTCTCCAAACTTTGCACATTTACTCATTTTCGATGACAAGAAATGATCATGGGAAAATATGATCACAAAAAACTTTTTAAGATCTCAAAATTGGAACAATTTTGGAGTTCCTGGACAATATAAGCATAAAGAGATCTACTTATAAATTATAAGTAGTTTATATTACGCAAAAAATGAATTGAAAAATAAATAAACTCCAGTAGATCTATTTAAAGTCAATCAAAAAAAAAATGTAAATGAAATTCATAAGACTAAGTGAATAAATCTGTAAATGTTTATTAAGAAACACTTTTTGCGATGTATGCTTTTAAATCCCTTCAAAACTAGAATATTAAAAACAACTTGTTTCACAGATGTATGAATTGTATTAATCTGTATGATCTGTATGATAAATAGACGCTCACCTTTAGTTTGAGGATGGTCTTCCAGATAGTAACCTCAAGCTACCACTGATTACTCCTTGTCGTTTAATCCGTTTCTCAGCGTTACAAGTGTCCTTTTTTTCATTATTTTAAAAAAATAAATATAGTTCGACATTATTATTTCCAAAAATAATACATTTTTTTACATTCCTACCAAAAATGACGTTGTGTTAACATAATGAACTTTTTCAATTTTCTATTTCGGTCAAATTAATTTTTGATCCAAAGTTGTCAGAAAGACGAAATGAGGCATAAAAATAAGTGAAATAAAATAGGACTAAAAATGTTAAATTCGGATGTAAAAGTTCGTGGGTGAAAAATTAATTAAAAATGCACAACACTGTATTAACTTTTGTATTTTATAATTTTTATCAAAATAATAAATAATTAAATAATTGGATAAAAATAAACATATTACATATCATATTCGAAATAAATAACATTTTTGTAAATGAATATTTAAATATTTAAAATATTATTTATTTATTTTTTTAAAAAATTTACATTAATTACTGTCAAAAATTCAATTTAATTTTAGATCTATAAATTTTGAATTTATTTATGGATCAATTAGTTTTATATTTGAAATTTACTCCAAAGAGTCATCAAAAAAAGAAGGTAATACAAGTCCGAAGTCCGTATAAATAATTATATATTTATATGGCAAATTAAACAAATTGTTCAACCGATAAAACTCATCCTAAATTCATGGGATTCGGTTCCGCCTCAACGATTATTTTTTAAAAAAATATAAATATCGGAAAAATATCAAAAGAATATTAAAATATTTTATTAAATTTAATGGGAAACTTATATATTTTATTTACATAATCAAAGGAAAATAGAATTCCTAAATCCATTTTATAATCTCTAAAATAAATTATTTATTATTTTTGAATAAATTATAAATTACGAATAAAATAAATTAATTAATAATAAAAACTGACTTTTTTAAAAAAAAGTATTAAGTACTTATTTTTAAGAAATATATTTTAATGTCATGCTTGATTTAAATTTTCCATTCTAATTGTAATGAATTATTAATTAAATAATAATTAATTAATAATTATCAAATTTAATTTCTAATTTATCCATATAGATGATATAACTATTTATGGGCAATATTGAAAAAATGGACTAAAAATGAAAAATTTATGCAAAATGTGTTGAAACCTTAAATTTATTAAACTATATATTAAATTTATTTATCAAATTTACAATTTTTTTCTCTAGTTTTAAGATAATATCATTAAACTATTTCCTTAAAAAATTCATTAGATAGTCACATCTTAGTATCTTTGACCATACTAAGGGAATCTAAACTGTCTTAATTAAATCAAATTGAAGATGTTGAAAATGATGAAGTCGGAAGTGATGAAGAATTATTTCTGTGAGATATTACAAAATTAAATTAAAATTAATTAAATGAAATATTGCGTAATCAACAAATTCAGAATATTTCTAAATTTGTATTATATAATTATTACGGGGTCGAGAACAGAGTTAACTTTTGATTCTCCTTTTATTCGATATATAAACTATGTATATGTGTTTCAATGTTAGTTTAATAAATATATTTTTGAGTAGAATCTTTGTCTTTTAACGTGACTTACGTAAATTTCCTCAATCATATGATTCCGAAAGCATTCAATGGACATCAAGATATCAACGAATTTATTACGGACTATTTTAGATTCTTCGACATTTCTAAAATTGAAGGAGACATCCGAAATGTATTCGTAAAAGTACTATTGGTCAAGGATCTCATTTCAATTTATGAAGCTGTGGATCCGAAGATCACCAAAGTCGAACGGTTAAAAGTCGCTTTTGAGAAACCATCTTCATTAATTCAAGACTTCATGAATTTTTACAATTATGAGAAAGGAAGTGATCCAGATGCAGTGTTATTTCAGAAATTCGATACAATGGTGGACAAACCGTTGTCTCACAAATGGAATAAAGAGGAATTAACGTCCTATTGTGTGGAAAATGTTGAAACAAAGAATGAGTTATAATGCGATAAGCAGCTTAATTGTGTAGAAAGTCACTCTAATATTGATGACAGTGATGAATAATTCCATTAACATGTATCATTTTTTTTTATTTTAGTTGTCTTACGTCCACTTTCATAGCAAAAGCCCATGTTAAAATACACGTCTATGGATTTCTATTTGAAATCAATTTAGGAGGATCAAAAATGCTGAATCGAATTCAAGCTCTTGGGGCTCTTTATGGAAATTTCGAGTACATCTTTTAATGGTAGTGTTATAATGATAAAGATTAACTTATTAAGTAAAGGTCCGTCATCTACTTTTGCATTGATATCTCTGGGAATCTGCTAAATATTTATGAAATGTATCTTTGAAAACAACTGCTAAATTCGTTTATTTAAACAACCATTGATTTAATTTTATTTAATAAATTTTAATGAAATTTAACTTTTGTTGAATATAATTAAATTTCGGCAAACTATTTAAAAGTTAAATTTATATCATAATTTCAACAATTATTTTTGGGAGACAACATATTTTACAACATACGACTCATAATACCAAACAGGGCCGCCGCGTGGGTAAGAGGCGCCTTTGTGCCAGATTATTTTCAGCGCCCTTTCCCGAACTGAACCCCCATGTCAAAAACTATGACTTTTTATGAATTTAATCATTAGAATATTTCCAATGAATACTTTTATTTTAAAAAATAATTACAGGTTATATAATAAACAGAGTTATATATATGGGTTATATATATATATATGGGTTATATACATACAATATATAATACTAAATCTAAGCAATCAATAAAATTTGCGAAAACTTAACCAAACGTAAACTTGACTAGACGTAAATGTGAAATGCCGCGCGTCGCGGTGACGCCTTTATTGAACAAAGTTGAGCGATCTACACCGATCGCATGGCACGAAGTTACGAGCGCGCTTTCATAGCGTGGTAGAATAAGGTATACGTTGCGCCCGCGTTTCCAGTATCTCTCTAATAAATCCATATTTGTCACTTTTTCTTTTTTATCATTTAATTTTTTTATATTTAATTTTAATTTTTTTTATTTAGTGAGGTGGCGCCGAGTGAAAGAGGCGCCCTTGTGCGGGGCACAATATGAACAATCGTACGCGGCGGCCCTGATACCAAACACTCCTCACAAGTAGAAATATATTCTTGTTTGTTATCTGATGGTTTTTGTACATAATATTGGATCAGTAAATGATCTTTAAATTAGTTTAGTCATGAAAAAGAGAAGCATGGAAAGAATGTTGATACCAAATGTCTCTATTTTCAATTTATGTGCTGTATTTTATACATGATAAAGAAGAATATAATTCGGAAGATGTTAGAAAACCAACGAATCAAGAAATGAGAATAGCTAATCTAATTAATAATCTAATAAAAATAAAAAAATATTAAAATAATTGATAATATATTAGTCTAATTTTAAACATGAAAGGTTCGCCTGGTTTAATGCCATTTTCAATTTATTTGGGGTAAGTAAACATTATCAACGTTTACTTATCGAAATGAACAACATGAATTAATAAATAAAAAATAAAATGACTCCTTTACCATTAAAATGGTTTTAATTAAACAATATTTACAAAACTGGAATATAATAAACATTCCGGACATCATGAACAAAATTATTAATTTATTTTAATTTGTTCCTGAACTGGAGGGCATATTAAAATTATTGTATTTGTAAAAGGAACCGACCTAATAGAACAAATAATTTAATTTACAATTTTCCGTATTCTACATATTCCTTTCCGAGAATTACAAGTTTATTTAAGGCCAATACACTTTTCTACAAAAACTTGATTTCGTTTTTGATAAAATAACAAAAAAGGTTCTTTTTTTCTGCATCTTTAACATGTGCGATATTTCCATAAGTCGAATTCATTGTTCAACCAAGCGAATAGTTGGTGGTTCATAATCTTTTGTCAATTTCATATCAAAAATATAACACTTTCTTAATATCAAAATAGGTTTAACGATGTTGAAAAAAAAATTAGAAAAGAGTAGTATGTTTTATAATTCTGTAGTATAATACATATACAGTCAACTCCGCATATCTCAGATTCTTATATCTATAAAATACATACAGTACTGGCCAAACGTCTCTTAACAAACATGTAAAATTCCAAAATTTATGGTGATTGTTATAAAAGTGTATTTATTAGACAAAACATTGATTATAAAATGTTACAACAGTTACAGAACAGTACCACGTCAAAACGTTAAAACATCGAAAAAAAGTTTTAATAAAACATTAAATGAAATGATGTATTATTAAATAAGGATTAAGTGAATGAAGGAATAAATAAATTAATAAAATTTCTAAATATTTATGTTGGGGTTCCTTTTGGTGAACTTTAAATTTTTGATATTTTTAAATTTTTGATATTTTAAAATTAAAAATCATATTTATATTTTAGATAAATTAAAAATAATGTTCGATTAATTAAAATGAAATAATTTTTTAAATAAAAAATTTAAGTTTATAGATAATACTTTTACTAATTAAAATAAATAAGATTGCATAAAAAATATATTTTATAGGTAATATTTCTACTAATTAAATTGAAATAATTTTTGTAAAAATTATATTTTACAGATAGTATTTTACTAATTAAAATGAAATAAGTTTTGTAAAAAATTTTAGAGTAATGATAATATTTTAATTAAATTGGGACAATTTTTTACAACAATTAAGTTTTAAAAATTCACAATTAAAATATCATCTTCGAAGTTAAAGAATATTGTAAAGAAGATTTTGATATATTTTGTAACACAATTTAAAATAAAATTAGAATGTTTATCGAATTTAATTGTACACGGAAAGTTTCTATTAAAAAAATAATAATTTATTGAATATTTTAAAATCAAGTCTAAAATAAAAATCATAATGTTATTGAATTTAATTGTCAATGGAAAGTTTTATTAAAAAAATAATTTATAATTGAATGATTAAAAATTAAAGAAAAATTATTTAGGAATTGAATTTTTACAGGACATGTCCATTAAAATATTTTTAAAGAACTTAATTGATAAACATTGTAAAAAATTAATAAAACAGAAACAAAATAAGATTTATGCAAAATTGAAGAAAATAACACATATATATTTATACATCGATATTATTATTTATATAAATATTCTTGATTGGCCTGCCAACTCTCCAGATGTAAACCCAATTGAGAATTTGTTGGGTATTATAAAGAGAAAAATAAATAATATGGATACTTTGAATTCAGAGAAAATGTGGATAGAAATACAAAAGTTATGGTACAACATACCAAGTTCTTTATGACGTCGACTTGTCGATTCGATGCCGCGAAGGGTGTCTTTAATCATCAAGATGAAAGGATACCACACAAAATATTAAAAATATCATTTTTATTTGTAAATATAATATTTACTTCCACTTCATCGTCTTACTCCTTAGGAAATTTGTATAAGTGATGATTTTTATGGGCGCGAACAGACTTTTGGAACGCACTGTAATGATCAAATTGTATTTTAAATTTGTTTGAATAATAAGACGTTAGAGAATATTATTAAAAATTATCAATCAAGAACGATGACGAGCTACGCAAGTTTTACGGAGAATTGTTCTAGTGGCAATTCAAATTGTGATAATAATAAATGTAAAGGAAACTCAATTAATGTTCTTAATAATGCAGACAGTTAAATTTGAAGAAAGATCATGTTTTCAAAAATTCCTATGTTGAAGAATAGTGAAACCATTATGAGAAAAAGAAATATGTGATTTTAATCGAAAAATTAGTAGCTTTTTGATAGACCGAACCAATAGAAATCCATCCAATATTTTCGATGTTTTAATGACGTCATTTTTTGAAGTTTTTTTCGATGTTTTAACGTGCCACATTACAGAATATACTAGAAATAATTACTAATGTTATATTTGTGTAAATAAAGGCTTTTTGAACTGCATATGGATGCGAAAAGGAATATTTGCGTGAGGAATATTTGGAATATTGATGTTTTGTGTATTTTTTGAAAGTTTGAATGTTGTGTGTTGATTTGGAATTGTTTCTCTCCTACTCAGATAGATGATTAATATTTTAATTCTTATTATCTGAAACTAATTTATTCAAAATTAGATTTAATATTCAAATCCTTAATTTATTATTATTGTAAATTTAAAATGTTTTTATTAATTTTATTTTTTTAAAATTTCTAAATAATTAAGTCAAATTAATATTTTTAAACGATTAACAGTAATTTTATTTTATCCAATAACATTTGAAGTTAGTTCAGATTTTGGATGAGAAGTATTAAACATTGAGTTAGTGTTGACTCACCTGACGAGGCTGAAATAAATCTTGCTATATCGCAGCTGAGTAATGGGAAGGTGCCCGGATCGAATGGATTGATGGTTGAAGTTCTGAAGTGGGGTGGGCAGCCACTCGCTGACAAACTGAAGCTTGATTTTGAACTGATATGGAACGGTGTTCATGAATTTCCACCGGCTTGGAGGAGCGCTAAAGTGGTGACATTATTCAAAGGAAAAGGTAGAAGATCCGAACCGAATAACTATATGGGTATCTTTCTCTTAGAAGTTACTGGTAAGTTTTTTTCACGAATCATCTTAAATAGAATCCTACCGGTGATGGAAGAAAGACTAGATCCCTGGCATTTTGGTTTTAGGCCGAAAAGAGGCACGTTGCAGCCCATTAATATACTTAGTCTTATACAGGAAGAAGGTCGATACAGGAACCAGAAGGTATATGTGATCTTCATTGATTCGAAAAAGGCATTTGACAGTGTCCCGTGCGAAGTTCTATTGGCTTGCCTGAAAGGATTCGGCTTAACCGACAAGATTCTCTGTCTTATCAAAGAATTTATCAAATAACTTATCAAAGGTTTCCTTCTTGGAATATTCTAGAAAATCATGGAGACATGACTGACTAGGCGGCCAAGGCTATCCTGTTGAGCTTTGATATTGACGTACCTTCTTATTCAATGAAGCTTTATGAATTGGTCTCTGTTTTGAACTTTTTGATTGAAAATTCATGATATTTTTATCATTTGCACATTTTGATGGAACATTTGCAGCCTTGGCAGCCTCAGCATCATTTGAAACAGGTATCTCCATTGAAACATTTGTAGCATTTACATATTTTAAGAGAACTTTTGCCGTATTTGAAACATTTTTTTTCAATTGGAACATTTGAAACATTTGGTGGCATGAGAACTGGATACGCTGATGATTGGAAGATAGTCTTCTTGGACTTGTTTGAAAAGGCGCTCAAGTTGTTATTGCCAATCAAAAAATTACTTGAATTGAAGATTACCACAACTACTTGTATTTTGGCATACTGGACATATATAATATTGGCATGACCATAATAGCTCCGCATTGTATCATGACAATTTTGCGGATTATGAACATTTGCCATGCAGCATCTGTATAATGAACATTTCGGAATCTTTGTTTGAATTTTCTCTTGAATCATCTTTTTGAATCTTTCTTTTTTGATTTGATGAAAAGAACCAGATGTTGTTTATGGTCATGGTAAAATTCTTCAAAACTAGTGCTGTACACTACCTCACATGTTGGACATATAAAATATTCTTGTGAAGAGGAATTGTATTTGTAGTATTGCCATAAATTTGAATTTTAAAAAAATTATTTATTTTAAAATAATGATAAAGGTCTTATTAGGAAATTGATATATTGATTAAAATTCAAATTTGAAATTTCGTTACCATAATGAATGTAATTCATTGAAATGATGAATGCAATACGTTGATACGATGAATTCAATATGTTGACATGAATGATGCATGGCGATAGCACCTTGGACACGGTCTTGTTTTGAATGGTTGATAGGATAAATATATATCATAATATTTAACATAATAATTTGTTTTGATGCATCAATTTTAATATATATATATTTTAATATATATATATATATATATATATATATATATATATATATATATATATTATTATTGAGTCTTGTGAACGTAGGTTTAGT